>CATIWM010284362.1:0-16330 GCA_949671775.1 Mallotus repandus
GGACCGTGCAGCGGACCCGTGTGCGCTAATTTTTAGCCACACGGTCCGTGCTGCTTCACACGGTCCGTGCGCCTTCAACAAATCGCCGAACACGGGTCTGGAAATCATCGAACACGGACCGTGCGCCGGACCCGTGTTCGATAATAAACACTGCCCGACCCGTGTTCATCTTTATTGTGCCTATATGCTGTCCGAGTGGATGAATAGATGGAATTGTACATAGTTGTGTTAACCTCTATTTTGTAGGTGTATTCTAGATTAGGAATAGATATACATTTTTGTACTTTTTCTCTTGCATATGTAATTACTAGGAAAGTCTAAATAATTATGCTGAATTTCTCGTACTTTTCGTTGTTATCAATGTGCTTGTGTGAATGCCTCTATATCAACTGTCACTACCGAAACTAGGGTGCTACGGTAGCCACATATTGAGTATTAAAATGAGAAATAGTGAAAAAGTTAATGAGATCTCCCGGGCTCAGAATCTCTGCTAGGGACGATACTCGTTGAGTGACCCGATGTCGTCCCTTTCATCTTTTCCTGGTTTTCTAAAAACCTGGTGGCAACTCCAAACATAAAAGCGTCTCGCATCCCCCCTAGACCAAACATTTGTCCTTGTCCCGTAAATGGAATGGATGTGCCATTTGGTAAAGTTACCATGCCACCTCGGAATACCTTAAACCCTCAGGTTGCTCACAGTGGCGACTCCACTGGGGACTCTGGTTAGAGAGATCAATTCAAAAATGACTATTTCTCATTACTTAATACTCAATCATGTGAAGCCCTCCACCATTGCATTTGCTCTACATAATCACACGTGCACCCTTGGTCCCTATCAGCCAACAATGAAGGAAAGTGATCCACTATGGTTCCACATGAGTCAAAGGGTGACCAATTCAGATTTGTCACCTTTAGCCTTTACTCGTGGTTTCGCCGGACTCATCTGACTAGAGTTTGTGACCCAAGTCCTTCAGGGGGGCAACCCGAATTATCAAAAGAATGCTAGACTCACTGACTGGAGTCCGTAACCCGAGTCATAGGGGGGCATTCTCGCTAAGGAGCCCTTAGCCTTACACCCTCAACTCAACCCATGTAAATAAACAAATAGAAATCTCCACTAGGATCCCACCAAGCTTTGCATGCTAGCCCTAACGCTGTCCATTTAACCTGACGTTCACGAATGCTATGACACTTTTAGTTTCCATCATTGATTGACGTCATTACATCTATTCTTACAGATTGCTCACACTTAGACCGATATACAAGGAATGATAAGAATCATCCACCTCAGTATGAATAGCCTATGAGAACTAGTGAATAGTGACATCTTTCGATGATGAAACCTATGAGTGTCGTCCATTTGTCCTTATCATATCATATAGATGGGTCAGGAATTCGACTAGATTGCAGACATTTGTGTTGAAAGAATCAAATCGTAAACTCTTGAGCAATACTTTCATGCCTCTTGGTAAATGTATTGAATATCGATGTGGGGACACGAAACTGGACCCTTCTTGTTGACTATAGCCCCTACACACACGGGCATGTAAGGACTATAGATGCCATTTGTGACCCAACAACTGGTCCTCATATTGACATTATATGTTTACCTTAAGTGCATTTGAGCATTGTTTCTTAGTTTACCTCTTGATTCTCATCAAAACATATAGAAATAGCCTGGTCTGAGAGCGGAACCACAGTCCCCTATTGACTATCGGGTTGAAACCCACCTAGGTAAGAGATTCATTAACCTCGTGGAGCAATAAGGTTGGAAGCAAGAACTTGATTGTGATTAGTTTGTTCCTTATGCAGGAAAAGCTAACAATTTCTTACACAATCGTGCATACATAACATACATATAGACAACATATACAAACCATGTCTTTTTGCAGCCATTTACATCCATCATAATTAGACTACGCATGAGCACGTCATGCTTACATGCTAATCATATTCTTTTGCAGGCACATATCATGCATGCATCATTCATCATTTATTTATTTTATCTCACTAATGTGCAGTAAAAGAGATCTTAACATGGGTGATTTAGAAGACACTTCATGTCAACAATTCGAGGATAAACTAAAAGAGGGGATTTATAAATTACTTACTGATGGCACCATAGCAGAAATCCTCCAAGCCCAAATCAAAGCTACCAATGTTCAAACCAGAAACCCCCAAGATGGAAATCGTACTGCTACTCCTATAAACGAAGCATCTGCATATGTCCACCTGCGAGCAGACAGAGGAAAGGGTGTCCTTCATACTCCTATATGGACTGAAGATAATGATGAGTATTATCGTGCCTTTAAAACACTATAGCAATAAGCTGCTAAGATTGTTGACTTGACCAAACCTGAATAAGCAGGAGAGGTCAAACTACTAGCCAATAGGATGGCTCAGGTGGAATTTGCCTTCAAGGATAAGGGGCCTCATGAGTCCAAAAGCTTCATTCATTTAGCTCTATTCAAAGATGAACCACTTCTTGATGATTTCAAATTACCAAACTTTGGTAAGTTTGACAGAACTGGGGACCTGAGGGTTCATCTGAGGCAATATGCCACTTTCATGGCTACTATAAAGCTTACAAAATCATAGATTGTCTTATTCTTTTTCACATCACTAGAAGAGGGACCAAGAGCATGGTTCTTTGACCTTGAGGATGAAATCAAGAGTGACTAGTTGCTGTTAGCTCAGAAGTTCATCAAGCAGTATGAATACAATACTCAATTGGATATAACTCGTAGAGATCTGGAAACTACAAAACAGAAGCCTGGTGAATCTTTCTCTAATTATATTGCAAGATGGCGAGCTAAAGCTATCAAAATGAGAAACTGTCCTCCAGGGGATGAACAAATAGAGTTGATAATCAAGGGATCACTTCCTCATTTCAGGAAACAAATGATCTTTTCCCACTACCCTGACTTCCGAGCACTTCATTAAGCTAGAATCAGAATAGAGGATAAGGAACAACCTAGAAACACTTTCTATCAAAATACTCAAACCAACACCCAAAACCAAAACACTTTCATCCAAACTGTCGAGATAAACCAAGTTCAACCAAACACTTTCAATCCACCATCTGTCAATGTCATTAACAAACCACCTAGAAGGTTTTCCAATTTCAACCTCCCACTGTCCAAGATCTTCCAAAGACTCCAGCAAAAGCACCTCTTACAACTAAGAGAACCAAAACCACTACCAAATCCTTTGCCTCCTCAGATTGACCAGAACCTATATCGCCACTTCCACCAAATGCCCGACCATGCCACTGACACTTGCTGAACTCTCAAAAATGCAATCCAAGACCTCATTGACTCAAGAAAGATTGACGATCCTAAAAGACGACCTAATGTCTAAGCCAACCCCCTTTTAACTTACCTAGTCATGCCTCCACCAACAATCAACACAATCTCATATGGCCTACCTAAAACCTTTGCTGAACAATTAATACAAGCTATTCAGGAAACTGTTGAAGAACAAGAGGCCATAGCAGAAAAGGAATTCATAATGATCTCAGAAGATGAACTCTTTAGTCTGATTCTTGACTGTTATGACTCCAGTGAAGATGAATGGGACCCTTCCACATTTGAATATATTTCAATGCCCCGAGCATTCACTCCTCACTTGATGATGCAAAGAAGAGCTAGAGATGTAGCCTTTCCCATGAATTGTGAAGTAATTGACTGCCTTTATCTGTATGAAGCAGACGAAAGCCTCAAAGCTGAGTAAGACAAACTCGAAGTGTAGGATCTACTAGGCCAGCCATCTAGAAAATTTGACTACAAAGTCAAATACAATGCACCTTCAATAATTCACGTCCTTTTAGAGGATATAGTGCCCTCAGGATAGGAAGAAGAGTTTGGTGAGGAAGATAGAAGGATCGCAACAGTCCAGTCTTTAAACCTATAAGTCATAGGAATTGACATTTGGTATGACTTTGATAAAGAAGTTAAAAAAGCCATAGATACCCAGGAACCTGATGACTCTGAGATCATTGTTTGGAACAAGGGCAATAATGTAAAGCAACCAGTCAAGAGACACCACATAGTGAGAAGCAAATAGATAAAAAGTCTCTACACTCAGTTAGGCACGTAACTCACAGCAAAAGAGTCAATCAACCTCCTTAAAAGAAAAAAGATGTCTCCAAGGGGAAAGAAATGTTAATTGATATTGCTCCAACTAAGGAAGAAGATGATTAGGTTTTTAAACAGCTTAAGAAAACTCAGGCACAAGCCAGTATTTGGGATTTGATCATGGCCTCCAAGAAGCATAGAGATGCTCTAGTCAGGACTCTTAATGATGCAAAGATCACCACCGATACTTCACCTTATGAAATGATAACTTCTCTAATGAAAGCTCCTGCTAATGCAATCACCTTCTCAGATGAAGATCTACCCCCTGAAGGAAGGGTCTATAATCATCCTCTATTCATACAAGCAATAGTCAGATCTAAGAAGACCTCATGTGTTATGATGGATGACGGGTTTGCCATCAATGTTTGCCCCCTGAGGCTGCTATATAAATTTGGAATGAATGTTGAAGACCTAGAGGAATCTAACATGATTATTCGAGCCTATGATGACTCTAAGAAGCCAGTCGTAGGGACTTTCAAGGCAGTAGTCACTTCAGGAGATATCAAATCAGTAGCAGAGTTCACTATCCTAGACATCCTTCCAACCTTCGCCCTGCTACTAAGGAGGCCCTAGTTCCATCCACTAGGAGGCATGCCTTTTACTGTACACCAGAAGATTAAATTCCTACTCAAAGACAAAGTTGTTACATTTCGGTTGAAACCAACAATACTATCGCTTGCTTGAACATAGTGCCACCAGGCTTCTAGATCTCTGTAATCAACGAAGATTAGGTTGACCTAAAGGTTGTTGCAATGATGAAAAAGATGCAATACCTGCCCAGAACTGGATTGGGTGGAAGGTACACTGGGATCACAAAATTCCCTGATTTTTTAGGACAAACTAGCAGATATGGCTTGGGGTATGATCCTGAGAAGGACACTGGAACTAAAAAGTCCACCACTTTTATTCAAAGAGGCACAATTGAGGTCTATCAGGGACAGACTGAGAAGTGGGAAAAGGAAGGGGTTGAGAAACATGGCTTTGAAATCTTCAAAGATATTATTGACTTTGCTAAAGGAAAATGCCCGCCAGAAGATATCACTGAGACTGATGTTGATGAGCTAATGAAGAATCTGAGACTAGAATATGAGACTGAGACCCTCAACTATGAGGAAGTTGTTGCCATCCTCAAATCAAACATTGATGACATTCTATTTGAAGATATTGGAGATGATCTCTGTACTTTTCCTTTCTTTGAAACTATTGATGTAATGAACTCTAAAGTTAATGCAATGAATTCAAATTTTGCTTGCTTGTTCGATGTCTTTTCTAATGGTAGTGTCCATTGCATTGATCAAAATACTTACATATTTGACATTCATTCCATATGCACTGAACCATTTAACATTGGCACAAAAAATGAACCACGCATTTTGCATATTTTGAAAGATGTTACCCCTGATGAGAGGAGAGAAATTGGAAAAATATTAATAAAATATTCAAAAGTATTTGCTTGGACATACAAAAACATGCCTGACATCAATAGAGACATCACTCAACACTACATCCCTACCAAAGAAGGGTGTAAACTAGTAAAGTGGAAGCTGAGAAGACTCAAACTAGAATGAGCCCAATTAGTAAAAGAAGACATCAAAAAGTAGATCAAGGCTAAATTCCTAGAGGTGGTAGACTATCCAAAATGGTTAGCAAATATTATGCTAGTGCCAAACAAAGATGGAAGGGTCAAAATTTGTGTCGACTATAGAGATCTAAACAAAGCATGCCCAAAGGATGACTTCCCTTTACCTCACATAGGTGTGTTGATAGACAACACTGCCTCCTGTGCAATGTATTCTTTCATGGATCGGTTTTCTAGATATAATCAGATTCTGATGGCCATTATCAATAAAGCAAAGACATCCTTCATTATAGAATAGGGTACTTACTGCTACGGGGTAATGCCCTTCGACCTGAGAAATGCAAGTGCAACCTACCAAAGAATGGCAATAACCATGTTTCATGACATGATACACAAAGAAGTCAAGGTGTACATAGATGACATGATGTTTAAGTCAGAAACTAGTGAAGGGCACCCAACTGCTCTCAAGAAATTCCTCAAGAGGGTTGAAAAGTACAGCCTCAGGCTTAATCCCAACAAGTTTGTATTCGGGGTAACTTCAGGCAAGATGCTGGGGTATATTGTCAGTCAGAATGGAATAAAAAAAGATCCAGATAAAGCAAAAGTAATCAAAGAAAAGCCATTTCCAAAAATAAATAAAGAAATCAGAGGGTTTTTAGGGAAGCTACAGTTTATAAGCAGGTTCATTAACAGTTTGCAAGCCCATCTTCAAGCTACTCAGAAAGATCAGCCAGTCGTATGAAATGAATAGTGTCAGCAAGCATTCGATAAGATACCAGTTCTAAAACCACCCAAGTCTGGGTTACCATTGAAGGGAATACAATCGATGTAGTGCTAGCCCCAGAGGGAGAAGGAAAAGCAGAACATGCAGTCCACTACCTGAGCAAGAAAATACTGCCTTATTAGGAAAAGTATAGTCAAGTCAAACAAATATGTCTAGCAATGGTATGGGCAATGAAGAAGCTCAGACACTACTTTTAATCATACAAAATTCAAGCTATGTCCAAAATGGATCCTATGAAGCATTTCCATGAAGCTCCATCCTTAGTGGGAAAACTCGCCAAGTGGCTCGTTTTACTTACAAAATGTGATGTATAATATTTGACAAAGAAGACAGTGAAAGGGAGAGTAGTCACTGAATTCTTAGCCCTCAATCCGATTCTTGATTCAAAAGAAATTCAACTAGACTTCCCAAATGGCCTCAGCAAGGCCATCGAGGTACAGGGATGGCAAATGTACTTCGACAGAGTAGTCAACCAATTCGGAGCAGGAGTCGGGATCATACTCCTAACACCAGAAGGTGAAGTGGTGCCAATCGCTAAGAAGCTAGTATTCATAGTTACAAATAATGAAGTAGAATATGAGGCATGCACACTTGGCATGGAAGCTTTAATAGCTTTGGGACTGATAAAATTTGAGATATTTATGGATTCCATGTTGGTAATTAATCAGACAATAGAAGAATGGGAACTGAAAGAACAACACTTAAAGCCATATCTGAGCCACCTACAGCAACTCGCCTTATCTTTCCAAAAATGCAAATTCATCCATCTCCCTAGAAACCATAACCAAATGGCAGATACACTCGCTTCCTTAGCATCAGTATGGGAAGGGCTGATCAAAATGCCCATAAAGCCTCTAATCCTACTCAAATCAAAGTAACCTAGCCATAAATACCGCAGAATAGCAGAAATGAAAGCAAACAACAAACCCTGGTTCTACGAAATATAATAATACCTCACAAAGAGAATTTACCCTGAGAAGGCAGTCGAAAAAGACAAGGCAGTCATCAGGCAACTGGCATCGAAATTCACATCATACTAGGGTGTATTATACAGAAGAACTTAAGATGGGATACAACTCAGATGTCTGGATGAGATAGAAGCTACTAGAGCAATGGAAGAAGTACATGAGGGTGTATGTGGTTCGCACATGAATGGCGCCATTATAGCTAAGAAGTTAATAAGACTAGGGTTCTTTTGGATGACTATGATGGAAGACTGCTTTAGATTCGTAAAATGGTGCCACAAGTGCCAAATTCATGGGGACATCAGCCATATTCCCCCAACAGAGTTGCACTCTATCTTTTCTCAGTGGCCCTTCTTAGCATGGGGGTTAGACATAATCGAAGAAATCCACTTGACAGCCTCAAACCGACATAGGTTCATCTTAGTCACAATCGACTACTTCACAAAATGGGTTGAAGCAGAATCATATGCAAAATTAGGGGCAAAATAAGTGGCAAGGTTCATCAGAAAGAACCTATTCTACCGATATGGGATTCCCCATCACATAGTTTCAAATAACGGTGTTCAGTTTTAAGGGGAAGTGAGGGAATTACTAAGGAGTTATAAGGTGGAACACCACAAATCCTCACCTTACTGACCACAAGCAAATGGAGCAGTTGAAGCTGCATATAAAAACATCAAAAATATCTTGTCAAAGATGACTCAGACCTATCATGATTTGGCAAATAAACTACCATACACATTATGGGGATACATAACAATAGTCAAAACTTCAACAAGAAGCCACTCATTTCTCACTAGTATACGGATCTGAAGTAGTACTCCCAGTGGAAATGGAAATCAAATCGCTACGAATAACAATTGAATCCAAACTACCTGAAGCGCATTGGGCTCAGCAAAGGCATGATAGCCTCACTACTTTGGATAGTTAGAGACTCAAAGCACTGTATCATATGCAGCTATATCAAGCTCGACTAGCTAGAGCTTTCAACAAGAAAGTCAAACATAAGAGTGTGAAAGCAGGAGATTGGGTGCTAAAGCAAGCTAAACAGAATGTCTCAAACGCTAGAGGGAAGTTCAGGCCAAACTGGGAAGGCCTATATCTGGTCAAAACCATCCTATTAAGAGGAGCCGTTAAACTTAAGGAAATGAGTTCTCTGGTCAAAACCATCCTACCAACACAGACCGCTTGAAGAAGTATTATGTCTAGAGCAAATATATATAAAAACAAGAAGACCCCACTAAGTTGAAAATCAAAAAAAGGCAGCTCAAGCAAACATTAGGGGAAACTAAGAGAAAATACTTAGGTAGAAAACTTGAAGAGGCTGACTAAGGATATGGGTTTTGTCAATTCAAAATTTGCATAAATGCAACTGTGCTTTTCTTAAATGTTTTCAGTAAATATGCAAATGCTTGTCAAATCCTGAAAGTACATTTGAGAAAATGCAATAAGTCATTATCATCTGAATTCATTGAGTATGCTTAGTACAATTTGCATATTTTCATTACATGCTTTGCAGTTCTTACTTGTTTTAATATTTCTCCTCTCGATTGCCAGCCGCTATTGTCGAGCCTAAAAAAACCAACTAGGTGCAAAGAGCTCTGAAAAGAGACGCCCTAGACAAAAAGATGTTAAAAAGAAAAAATACCCAGATAGACGCGAAGAGCTCTGAAAAGAGACACCCTATGCAAAAGAGGGGAAAATAAAATAAAGAGGTAGACGAAGCGGAATAATTAGACAGAATAGTCATAGATACATGAATGAATATCATAATTAGGAACACATAAGTCAATCAATCCAGAATACAACAACAACACCTATCAGTATAGAATACAATATACGGGACAGATGCCCAAATACAACACCCTGAGTCCATAACCTCGGGAAAATAATTCAACACTGAACAACCACAACCAAAAGACTATACCTAGCCTCCTAACAACTACGTTAGCCATGGATGCCATCAAAAGCAAGAGCTGAATCCACTCAGGCATCCCTGTTATCTGAGCCAACCCCAGCATCCTCTGCACCCATCTAAAAGGCCACCAGCTACACGTGAAGTTGATCGATATGCTCATGATAAGTCACTCGCTCCCTCTCCCACTCCCAACTAGCGTGATTATACTCATTCTGCATTAGACAAACATCATAAATCACATTTCATGCATTCATAAAAACACATGCATAAAATAGGTACAAATCAACGAAAGAAGAAAGCAATACGCTCTGTGCGCTAGTAAACTCCATAAAATACTCTTGCATGCTGATCGTAGCAGTATACCAAGACTGAGCAGTAGAAATAGGCAACTGTAAAGAAAAATAAATCAGTTAATGAACAAAGTAAAGAAAGAGGAAGAACCTCGCAAAGTCAGGAAACTAACATGAGTGGCATCTGCACTATACTCGACAATGGTGTACCCGTTCTAGGCAAAGGGAAATGAGCCCCCACTCCTATAACTGTCATCCCATACAACATCGGAGGTGCCGCACTCACAAAATCACCAAGAACAGCACTACTAGGTCCCACATACGTCCCGTCGGTCCTAGGGCCACTCTCCTCGTCAAAACGAGAGGAATATGATTTCCTTCAACAACGTCCAAAATTATGCAGATAAAACTCTCATAACTCATGTCATTTACCATTTAATACTAATAAATTTTATTACATGCTTACATAAAAATAGGAAAAAACACAGCTCAGAAGCATACTAGGTCAAAGGATGCTACCCTAGAAGCAAAACAACCCTGAGATGTCAGCGAAGTCCCAGCTCTAGAGCCCGAAGGCTGCGAAGGATCCGCCTGAGGAGGTGGAGGAGGAATAAACTCATTGGCCACAACATCAATCAACTGTGGCACCGGAGACATCATATAAGAGAAATGAGCTCCCTCTAGGAAATCCTCAAAGGGATACCCTCTCTCAGCTCTATCAAGGTCCTCTCCAATGAGCTCTCAACCCCAAAATATGTCCCCAGGGGGAGCAACAGGAACTCTCCTCATAAACGGTCCATCCCACCAGTGATAGACCCACTCACACAAATACCACACATTATCAACAAGACCCTCCGTTGTGTCAGGCACCAAGCCACTCCCATCTCGATTGACCAGTCCTGTCGCTCCATCCACCAGCATGGTCGAATCTACCCGAGAAACTCATAAGCAAAAGAATTGCCAAAGAATAAGCAAAGAAAAGATAAAATGCACCATACCTGACCGTGGGCCAATCTACTCAAAAGACCCCCTGCCTCTGCTGGACTCTCAATCAAACCAAAAGTCCTCCTAATCCATCACGGAAGACGGGGAAAACCACTCTTAGGCAAACGCTTAATAATGGGAAGAGGAAATAGCCTGAACTCATAAGCCCAAACATATCAAGAAGAAAGGAGTCAGAATAATCAAAGATGGAACAATCCAAAAGGAAAAGACCACACTCAAATCCAACACGAACAAGAAGCTACAAACACACGAGCACCCTCTACAAGCCTCATCCAAACCAGAATACATGTGGGCAAAAGTAGTTGTGCCCCAACTGTACTTCGGCAGATCCCTTAAGTTCTTTAGGACGGGTAACAATTGCAGGAAGCCAGTGCCAGAAGCATTCGGGAAGATAATGGCACTCAAAAGGTAGAACAAGAAGCACCTAGCCAACTGCTTAGAATTAACATGACCTGCATCGTGCTCCAACCTCACTTTTCTACAAGCTGCGTATATTGGATCAAAGTGGAGCAGCTAGCCTTCACTTAAGCAGTAACATCGAACATATCCCTTAGCCATCTATTCCTCGTGATGGCAGAACTACATGCATCATTGCTAAAAGGGATAGGCTCCTTGGAAAAACTCAGCCCATAATGGCTGTAAAATTAAGAGGAGAGATAGTCATCTCCCCGAAAGGCAAATGGAACTTGCGGGTAGTATCCATCTGCCGCTAAATAAAAGTGCACATCGCAAAAATATTACCATCAAAGCCCTTCCCAGCAACCATCTGCTTCACACATAGAGGAAGACCCTGATAATACGAGCTGACCTTATTAAAGCTACCAGGCAGTTGAATGACAGGCCCAGAGGATAGTAACCAATAGGTAAAACAATTACGCATTTCATCATATACTAAAACAATTCTTTTTTGCATCTTTGCAAGAAAATCACAGCGAGAGCTAAAATTACAGTAAGAGCTATAAACTACAACTAGAGCTAGACCATAATAAGTGCTACAATCAAGACAACTAGAGCTACATTACAGCCAGAGCTAACCTTATAGCTAGAACTACACTACAGCAAGAGCTACAGACATCACAGCAAGAGCTAAATCACCACTAGAGCTAAATTACAGTTAGAGTTAACCTCACAGCTAGAGCTAAATTACAGTTAGAGTTAACCTTATAGCTAGAGCTACACTACAGCTAGAGCTTTAGTCACTACAGCAAGAGCTACATCACAGCTAGAGCTACAGTCATTACAACTAGAGCTACAAACATTACAGCAAGAGTTACATCACAGTAAGAGCTAAAACCACAGTTAGAGCTACAGTCATTATAGCTAGAGCTAGAGACATTACAGCAAGAGCTACATACATCACAACAAGAGCTAAATTATAGCAAGAGCTACATTACAGCCAGAGCTAAACCACATCTAGAGCTACATCACAGCTAGAGCTACACAACAGCTAGAGCTACATAACAACTAGAGCTACAGTCATTACAACCAGAGCTAAACTACATCTAGAGCTACATTCATTATAGCAAGAGCTATAGACATTACAGCAAAAAACTACATCACAGCAAGAGCTACACTACAATAAGAGAGTTACAATCATTACAGCTAGAGCTAAACTACAACAAGAGCTAAACCACAGCTAGAGCTAGAGACATCACAGTAAAAGCTACACTACAGCCAGAACTACACCACAGCAAGAGCTACAAACTACAACTAGAGCTAGACTACAGCAAGAGCTAAAATACATGTCAACAAATGTTGAAATCCAAATAGAAAGAGCTAAAATTAAGAGCAACACGTGTTAAGATAAACAACTAGAGCTACAATAAGTAAAGCTAACTACAGCAAAAGCTAAGTACACAAACCAACCGATCGATGATGAATATTCCAAGCATGAGTCTTTAGGCTATAGAAAACAGGAACTAGATCACCCTAGGAAAGTCAAGGTGAACGAAAAGAGGCTACACCACTGGTCCCAGTAGCCTCTGTAGCTCCAGCAGTAGAGGTCCCTGCACCAATCTGCCCGAGAATTGCCTCATCCTCTAAAACTAACTCATAAAAAGAAAAATAAGTGGTATTCACATCGCTAAAGTCACAAGATCCTCAAGAATAGGAGGAAAATCCATAATTTTTGCACTTTGCGAAGCAATAGAGCAACAATATAAGAAAAGCAGTCCAAAAAACTAAAAAAAAGGGCTAAAAAAGGTAGGAAAATAGGCAAAAGTCACCTCAAACTCGAAAATAAGTTCGTTATATAGGCATCGGACACGCCTCAAAGTGTGTGACTGCGCACCCCAAAGGCGTGGTCACGCACCCTTCCGACCCTCACGCGCTCTGAGGCTCACACACGCACACATCGAGACCTGCACACATGCATTCCTAGGGTCCTAAACTTGCATTTTACAGAAAGAATGCACGAAAAACATGCACAAATCACGTGAACATGAGTATTGCATGTTTTAGCACATTGAATGTAACATCATTGTCTCAAAAGTCATATCATTGAAGAAAAATGAAACACAGATAACACAAGCATGTCGTATTTGCAATTATCACAATTAACATGTCATGAAATCACAATCAAAACACGATAAATGATGACATCATCACTGCATAATTACTACATCATCATTGCTTAGTAGCATTTTTTCCATTGAGAAGTGTTTTCACTACTTAGAAGCATTTTCTCATATGCTTAGTAAGCATCTCGCTGCTTAGAAGTTTCTCATTTGCTCAGACGCATTTATCTACTTAGAAGCATCACATTCGCTTAGAAGCATCGGCTCAAAAGCATTTCTCTACTTAGAAGCATCACATCTGCTTAGAAGCATTCCATTTCTTAGAAGCATCATCTCAGAAGCATCAGCTTAGTAGCATTTCATTCGCTTAGAAGTATCTCATCTGCTTAGGAGCATATTTCATCTGCTTAGAAGCATTTCCCATTTGCTTAGGAGTATTGCATATGCTTAGAAGCATTTCATCTGCTGAGAAGCATCCCATTTGCTTAGTAGCATTCCAGTTGCTTAGAAGCATTTCATCTACTTAGAGGCATTCCATCTGCTTAGAAGCTTCACATTCGCTTAGTAGCATTTGCATTGATACCTAAGGAGGTTATGAAAGCATCATCTTACCTCACCCAAGAGAATTACAAGATACACAAACAAGCGGCGGCTCCGCTAATCAAATAAAATAACATCAATGACGGTGAGCCTAACCGAATGACACACCATCAGGTAAGTACCTCTTCCTAAAACTATTTTTACATCTCTGCATTACTTCACATGTATTGACATTAATGCTAGGAGGCTATGCAACACATGCGAAGCAGGGGGCAACTGTCATACATCCAATTTTGACTGTCCCCAAAAAGGTCTAGTGATAAAAATATCTCTCAAAATATGACTAGTGTTTGTACATTCGTACCACCTCTAAAGCGTGCTGAGAATCTAAAAAGCCCTAACTGAGCAAAATCAACCTCCAAATCATTAAGTTGCACCCCAATTTAAAGAAATACAAATAATCAAAGTGGTAACTCGCTCGTTTTAAGCAAACGTTGCTCAAAATGAGTAACTCATCAGACCGTTGTTTGACTCATGAGATCAGAGGTTGATTTTGACAAAACAGACATTGGAAATGTGTCCATAGGCCTTTGAAACTTCCAGAAGTGACCGCGGAATAGTGTGCGTAACCCTGAGAAGCAGCACATGAGCAAATTTGCAACGCACGAGCAAATTTGCAGTGCATGATCACGCACAAACACATTTTGTTAACGCATGAAAATGGAAGCTGATTTTGACAAAATGAACCTTGAAAACACGATTGGAAGGTCCAAAAACTCCAAAACAAACCCCTAAAATAGTGCGATCAGAGCCCGGGAAGGTTGCGTGATGTGTGCAAGAGTGCGTGATTACGTGCCCCAAGGCTGTGATCTCATGTCCCAGGGTGTGATCACGTGTCCTAGGCATGTTATCACACGCATTTTCACTATTTTCACAAATTTTTAGGCACGTTAAATAGGAGTCTCTACCTCCCATTTTGACAAGGCAAGAGCCTAGGAAACATTGGCAAGAGCCAAGAAGAAAAAAAAAAGGGCAAGAGCCAAAAGCACACGCACACTAAAACACTGTTCA
The DNA here is from genome assembly GCA_949671775.1 of Mallotus repandus. Taxonomy (NCBI): domain Eukaryota; kingdom Viridiplantae; phylum Streptophyta; class Magnoliopsida; order Malpighiales; family Euphorbiaceae; genus Mallotus; species Mallotus repandus. Next base: position 14,805 of record CATIWM010284362.1, read on the forward strand.
ATTGAAGACTCAAAAGTCCCAATTCACACACTTTTAGCCCACTTTCTATATTTTTTGTAGGATTTTTAGTCCACTTTTAAACCAAACTCACCCTTATCCTTGTCAAAGCACGCTTCAAAGGTATACGAATTTGCATTACACACGACATTTTCAACCTCTCGATGAGGAAAACTTGAAAATCTATCAAAGCTAAAGCTTCAAAAACATCAAACAAGCTTAGTTGAATCTGAGGACTAAATAATCATTTTTGTATGTTTATTTTACCGTCTTGCATTTTACTTTACCGCCACCAGCAGTTGAGAAATTATTATGATTGTGTGATGAGACTGGCAACTTGCATGCTGATTCAATAATCTCTGCTTTGTTTGCTCATAATTAACCATCATTTTGCATCAATTTGCATTCAATAAACACGAAAGCTCCTTATTTAACCTAGAGCTTCGACATTATGGTCCAATGATGCAATCATCATTAATTACTACTTATCTTACTATTTAGAAATGCTTTATAATAATGCCTGCTACAGCATAAACTACGTGCATCTGTTTAATCATTCATGGTGCATCAATTACTTTTATTATGCCTATATGTTGTCCGAGTGGATGAATGGATAGAATTGCACATAGTTATGTTAACCTCTATTTTGCAAGTGTATTCTAGACTAGGACAAGATTTACATTTTTGCACTTTTTCTCTTTCATATGTATTTACTAGGAAAGTCCTGTAAATAATTATGCTAAATTTGTCATACTTTCTATTATTATCAATGTGCTTGTGTGAATGCATCTACATCAACTGTCACCATCGAAACTAGGGTGTTGCGGTAGCCACATATTGAGTATTAAAATGAGAACTAGTCAAAAGATAGATGAGATCTTCCAGGCTCAGAATCTCTGCTGGGGACGATACTCGTTGAGTGACTCGATGTTGTCCCTTTCATCTTTTCCTGGTTTTCTAAAAACCAGGTGGCGACTCTAAACACAAAAGTGTCTCACATCCCCTCGAGACCAAACATTTTTCCCTGTCCTGTAAACAGAATGGATGTCCCATTTGGGAAAGTTGCCATGCCACCTCGGAATACCTCAAACCCTCAGGTCGCTCATAAGTGCATTTAAATCCTAAAAAAATATTAATGATATACTTGCACTTGGAAAAACATTAGGGGGTCTTTGCACCTTTTACCCCTCTTTTAGAGCATCCACAATGGTTTATGGTCTAAAAGTGTAATATCTCTGTCACATCATCACTTTATTATCCTATCTTAATTTACACTTTTTCTTCCTTAAATTAAATTCAAAAGTGTATAATAGCATGGACCCACTATTAAACCACATATTTACTTTAGAGAAATTTACAGAATTAGACACATTTTCTGTAATAACACGAATTTATGTTGTTATTAATATAATTATTTTTAATTATGGTTATTATTATTATTATTATTATTATTATTATTATTATTATTATTATTGTTGTTGTTGTTAAGATCCTTGTTAATAATATTATTATTGTATTATTATTATTAT
>CATIWM010284371.1:0-16684 GCA_949671775.1 Mallotus repandus
TACTTTAACTTTAGAGTTATATGATGGTTGTACTAGATTAAATAAGGATGTCATAAATAAATAAATATATATATATATGTGTGTGTGTGTGTGTGTGTGTGTGTAAATTGGCCTTCTCTCCCTATGAAAAACATAACCCTAACTCCATCTAATACTGTGATTAAGAACTAAGGGATTGGAGAGAGAGAAACTAATTTCTCATCAGTGGCTTCAAGTGTGAAATCTACTGCAAATTCAAGTAAGTTTTCTATCTTGTCTATTTATTATATCATGAAAACATTTTATTTTAAAGATCCTTAGGGTTTACGTTTATGATGTCTTATTATAATGAAAATCTAACAAGTACAGATGTGTAAGAGGCGACTATTTGTAACAAAACCTCTTTGCCAACTTTAGAAAGAAGCTTTTTTATTCCAACCATTGATTCATTACCTCATTCTATCTTTCACAAAGTCAAGAATTTGACACTTGTTATGCCCAATTAATAAGGGCAGCCCCAAGTATGTATCTTGACCATTTGATTCCCCAACCTATAAATTTTTGCAAAGCAAATTCCTATCCATAAAGGAGACATTAGTGTTAAAAATAAGGATAATTTTGTATAATTGATCACCTGACCCGATGTCAATTCATAACTATTTAAAATAACAAGAACCTAATGACTTTCACTAGAATTTGCCTTGAAGAATAGTAAATAGTTAATCACAGTTTCGCAAGCATATAGATCGTGCAAGTAGTAAATAAATATCGTCCCATATAGATTGTAATTGAGTATTGCAATACTAATCGTGCTTGTTTGTTTAAACAATGAAAAATGGTGTTTTGAATTTAACTAAAATTAAACAAAAAAAATTAGAATTAATTAACAATCAATTTAACGAGCTACCCAATTCAACCATTTCTTAAAATCAATTATTTCCTAAGCCTACCTAACCTTAATCCAATTTAAAGGCATCTAGAGAATCATAGGCCTTCCTTTTGGACAACCCTACAATTAACCAAATAGATTGACATCTTAGATTTATAGCTCTCACTTACCAAGTCTTTGATTAACCCGGTTTAAAGCTCCAACCCTTCATCAATATTAGTTGTTTAAATGCCTCTCAACTAAGAAAGCATCTAATAGGTTGTTGTTTATATCTAATGGAACCTATCTCTCAATCAAGTTTCATTGTGTAAATTCAATCAAAGGGTGATCAATCCTATGAAGACATTAAGTTTAACAATAACTAATGGATTTAGATTAATCGCATAGGTTTAATTACAATATTCACATGGTTGAATTGAAAAAAGAACCCTAACAAAGAACGTAGCTTCTCATGTTGATGATAAGAGACAAAGAAGAAGAATAGAAGAAAATAAACATCATCATTAATTCAAAATAGAATTGAATTATAACAAATATTTAGAAAAACCCCCTTAGCAATAAAAGGCTTATTGTTCTTCAATCCTTATACTCAATCTCCAAACCAACATAAAATAAGAACTAGTCTTTTTCCTCTCCAAAATGATAAAAAGAAAAGATGAAATGTAAAACTAGAAAAATGACATAATGTTTTGTTTCTGGAGGCTACACACATAAAACCCTAGCCTCCAGTCCCCTTAATTATTTCCTTATGAAATCTCCATCACATCCCTTAAAATCAGCAATTAAAATTCAACTTCGGATTTGCTACCAGTAGGCCACACGGTCGTGTGTTTTTAGGCGTATGGTCGTGTGCCAACTTTTCTCCATGATTTGCTCCAATTAGCCTCTAATGCTCCCATGCATGCTCCTTTGACTCTTCCAGAACCTTCATGAGTCCCATACATCTTTCCCTTACTGTTCTTTCACACCTACATGCATAAAAATAAACTTAAAAATAAACCAAAAACACTAAAAATAAACAAACACACAAATCATGCACATATTAACTTAAAATAACAAAAACTTAAACAAAGGGACACAAATGCAACTAAAATGACACTTAATTCTAACATATTTAGTGCTTAAAATAATGCATTTTTCAAACTCATCATAATTCCTCCACACTTGAATGTTTGCTTGTCCTCAAGCAAAGCCCAAATACATATATTCACATAAAGAATCATGCTCATTAACTAGCTTTAACTTGACTAACTACCTAAATCTTCCTTTAATAAAAAACCTAAAATTAAAATAGTAACCTAAGGTCAAGAATGTATTTTTACCGTATGAAGAGCATACTTTTCTATTGAAATCATGAAAGCAAACAATTGACACACAAGAAAAATGAAAGTAAGTAGGAATCATGCCAATAATTAGAGAGTTAAAAATTCAGGACATATGTGACTCTAAAAAAAACTTTTATACAATCAAAGTCTTCTCAATCTCAGTATTCCCCACCTTTCCTGCACTACTCATTGTGGATACCTCCAAAAAGGGTCCTTTGGATACTCTTACTCTAAAAAGAGCATTAGAGTAAAAGGAGCGTTTAAAGATTCCAAACGAGTGCATTCTACGCTCCATCTCATTGTTTTATTGATTTATTTTTTTTAGAAGAAAATAAACCAAAATACATGAGAATTTAACCACTCTAAAGTAGCTTCCAATTCCTACTCACAAACACTTTTCTCAAGCATCAAACATCTAAATTCATTTGTTCAATAGAAAAGTAAGCATTAAGTTTATTAAAATTTAAAAATTCTTATTCGCAAGTTACTCTCCTAATTTAAAAGTCCAAACAAATCATTAAAGGAAGATTAAAGCATTTCTTCAAAGAAAACTAAAATTGATGAATAAGACTCTATATGTGAATATGTTGCAAAAATTCAAGTGTGAGAGTGATGCATAAACAACACAAAAATTAAACCAATACATGCATGCCTCTTAAAGTAAAACAAACACACAAACATGAAAACAAAATAAAACAAAACAAACAAAAACTAAAGAACAGTGTACTTCCCTCAATTTGATGCACTTGGTAGGAAGTAAGAAAAGTAACAATGATAGCTTTTGTAGCCTCATTAATCATCTTATACCTTTCGCTTTAAGGGAGTATGCGAAATATTTCATCAATTTGGGCTTGCAACCATTTTGCCCTTAATTCAAAATTCCCCTCAAACTTTTCCATATCATTAGACAAGTCCATGATCATGTTCCCAGTTGTATTGCCAGAGATGTCCATTATCTCCTTGATCTTCTTCATGATTCCATCACTTCAACTTTCGGTGTTCCATCTCTTCCTTGCTTGGTTCTCACTTTCATTAGTTTCTTCCTCCATTGTGTTAGGAGCCGAAGGGACTTCACCATGTTGCTGCATCACCGCTTGATGCAACAAGTAGCATCTCTTTGAAGTGACATCATGAAACTCATTAAACTCTATGATGATTTTAGCCCGAACAAGGTAGTCTTCATCTAGGGATTCAGCTTCTAAAGGCTCCAATTGATGTTTGACAAATTCGAATGGAGCAAAATACAATGTCAAACTAGTGACAATATGCCCCACTGACAACAATGCCTTTCTAGCCTGCACAACATGCCACATAAAACACAAGATAAAGTATATACTACATACTTTTGTGTTAGTCTTCAAGCACCACAACACAAATAACACATCAGGAGAAACCCTAGTGCTATCCTTTCTTCCAAAGATTGTGTGTGACATGAATTTATGCATAATTAACTATGATTGACCTTAATTAAACCACTAGTTATTACTTGACCCTCACAAACACCACCAAAATTTATTGCAAAAAACATCTATGATTCCCTTAATCCTCATATTTAAAAGTGCCTCATCACTGAAATTTCTTTTAACTAAGGAGTAGAATCTCTTACCTTCCTCTTCAGAATAGATGGCAAAAAAAACTTCATAATCATTCCTTCTGTCTTTAGATTTACCATTGCCATCACTAAGCCTCCTTCCTTGGAATTGAGTTTTAGTTCTAGCCATCACAACAATGTTAGTACTTCATAAAAATAAAACAACACAAGAGAATGAAAATAATAAGAACAAGAACAAAAGCAAAGAAAAATAGGGTTTAAATAAGAAAAAGAGTTAAGGGATACAAGAAATTATATTCCTAAAACAAAAAGGAAAAGAAATAAATTTAAAATTTGTATAAAAAATAAAATCATCAAGTCAAAATTTTCTTAATCAAATAGGAATTAGGAATTTAAAAAGGAAATTAAGCTCACCTAAAATCCCAATTTAATAAGAAAACTCAAATCAAAAATCAACAATAAAAATTTAAAATAGAAAACAAAATAAAAAAAATAAAGTCAAAGATTAACAAACATTTTAAGAAAAAATTAAAATTTGAAAAATTTTAATTCCTCCCACACACTTAAAATGTGCATTGTCCTCATTGCATGAGCTCTTGACATTTTTAGCAAAGGAAAAATCCGTGCTGCCTTGGTCATCAGGGCACACGACTGTGTGTCTTAGGACACACGGTCATACGACCTGATAGTGCAGAATTCTGGCGATGTAAGGCGCATGGCCATGCGACCTAATTATGAAAATTGTAGTTATTGGCTCTAAGTAAACCTACATTAATGCTCATTTTCTTATCCCAGCTCAACTTGTTTTCATCACATTGTATAGGATAAGCATTATACATTCATTACAATAATGTAAGAGAGAAATTTATTTTTTAAAAAAAACATTTAACATTACATTAACAAAATAAAAATTCTTACACAACTTAAACAAAATAAACTTCAACATCTTAAAACAGGAACATAAAACAATAAACATAAGAACACATTGTTCCATAAAACACTAAATTAAAAACAACATAAAATAAACATTAAACAAACATTGTTCTAGCTAGAACCAAACAACATTAAAAACAAAGGTTTCCCTCTTCGCCTTCACCCTCGGATGAGGATTCTTCTTCTTTCATCTCTTCATCATGTGGGAAAGGTGGTGGAACAAAGTTCTGTGAGCTGAAGTAGGCACTCAGGTTATGGTTGATCATGTTTAAGGTATGGTTCATTTGCCTTGAAGTGAGACCCATTCTTTCAACTTTAGAATTCAACTCTCCTACATTTGAGTCAATCACTCTAACTAGTAGATCCAAGCTATCCAACCTCTCTATAATATCATTAAGAGTAGCTTATTGATCTTCCTCCTCCTTTAATTGTGCTTCCAGAGGTGCGGGTTGAACAAGGAAAGCTCTCCCCCTATGATCAACTTTAACCAAACCTATAGCTTCCATCATGCTAGTGTCAATGAAATGACAACCCTTGACCTTCTCGAATGGCATGTTTTTTCTATCAAAGCCTAAGTAGGTAGCTATGGTGGCTACTAGTCCCCCAACTTTGATAGCCCCAGTGACTTTTGCAGCCACATCTCTTAATTTCCTAACTAAAACATGACATACATCAAGTTTTCTATCATTGACCATGTAATACAAAATATTAAGCTTGGTGGTGGTGACCACGGAGTCCCCTTCTTTCCTTGTATAAAAGGCATGGGCCATGAGCCTATGCAAATATTTCAAGGTGGGCGATCGAATCCGGGATTCTTTCGCCGACCTAGCCTCATAGAAAACTTCTTTCCTCGATTATTTTTCTCCAAAACTCGTGCCTATCATATTCAACATTGGCATCTTGGTTCCTAGGGAAATGAAATACATCATTAAGTGCAAATAATCCTAAATTGTGTTCTTAATTCCCCAAACAAAAATTAAGCATGAGAGTGTGATCATTAAAGCTAAAAAAAAGAGAGAAACTCACAAGTGGATATGACTTTGCATCATTTCAAAATCTTCCCAACCCATCCTATTGACATACAACATAACCTCATCTAGCAATCCAATGTCAGTCAAAGAGGTAGCACTAACATACCTATTAGGCACAATCTTCTTACCCATCATTTGCTTAAACTTATTCCTATGCCCATCATGCCTAAATTGGATTTGGTAAGGGAAAGGTCTTACCAATCTTTCTTCACTAGCACCACCCAGATTGTTGGAGTTGCCACCACGTCTTGCTCTTTTAGGAGGAGGAGCAGTTTTCTTACTTACAATGCTCTTCTTTCTTTGCTCTTTATCCATGGTGATATGTAGGAGATTATGAATTTAGAGAATATGGGTAGTAGAGAGTGATGTGAAGAATGAGTGAAAGATGAATGTATGTGAAGAAGAAATGGGGACATGGGGGTTTATATAAAGGAGATGGTGTAGTGGGGAATTGGGAAAGGTTGTGGGAATTGGGTAAAGTGGTTAAGGGTTATGTTTTCTAGGGTTTGGGAAGTGGGAAAGGTGGTCAAGGTTAGAAACCCTAGGTTTTTGGGAAGTGGGGAATGTTGGGAAGTGGAAAAGTCCACTTAAAAAGCTAAAATTTACATCTTTCTATAAAAAAAATTGGACAGCAGCGACGCATGGTCGTGAGATCTGCTCATTCAAAATATCGACGATGCAAGACACATGGCCGTGCAACCTATACACCTAAAATTGTGGCATTATAAGATGCACGACTGTGTACAAAATGTGCACTGCCGCGTGACCTGATCATGTATTTTTCTTCACAAAAATTTGCTACACAAAGCACATTTCACAACATATTTACATAATACATCACAATTATGACTTGTTCATCACACTAAACAACATTTCACATAAATTAAACTTACAAAACCTCTTCTAGAGTTCCTCCTTTCCTTCACTTCCTAAAATCATTAAAGAAACAAACATCAAAAATTTAATTAAAAGAAACTTGCTAAAACATAAAAGAAATGATTAAAACAAAACTAAATTAAAACAATCTTAGTTAAACACCTAAGAAGTGCTCTTTTAAGGATCCATGAGCTACACCACCATGCTGATCACTCAATTGACTCCTTCAAGTATGCAACTTGATGGAAATCTTCCAATGTGCCTCTATGGTACAACTTTAACCTTTGTCTATTCACTTTGAATGTTTCTCTTCTTATGTTGCACACTTCTATAGCTCTATTAGAATATGAATGAGTCACTGTAAATGGCCATAACCATCTACTCTTCAACTTTTTAGGAAATAATCTAAGCCTTGAATTGAAAAGCAGCACTTGATCACCTTCCTTGAATTTCTTCACTCTAACTCTTAAATCATTCCATCTTTTTGTGCGTTCCTTGTAAATCCTTGAATTCTCATAAGCAACCTCTTTAATCTCCTTAAGTTCACTCATCTATAGCAATCTCTTCTCAACTACCTTCTTAAATCCTTGGATTCTCATAAGCAACCTCTTTAATCTCCTCAAGTTCACTTATCTGTAGCAATCTCTTCTCAACTACCTTTTTAAAATCAAAATTTAAGGATTTCACCGCCCAATAGGCCTTGTGTTCAAGTTTAACTAGAAGATGACATGCTTTACCATAAACCAACCTAAAAGGAGACATCCCAATAGTTTTTTTATAAGTTGTTCTATATGCCCACAAAGTATCATCAAGCTTCCTTGCCCATACTTTTCTTGACTTGTTCACCGTTCTTTCTAAGATTTTCTTTAACTCCTTGTTGCTCACTTCAACTTGTCCACTTGTTTGAGGGTGATAAGGTGTAGCCACTCTATGCTTCACCTCATATCTAGCCAATAAGGTTTCCATGTTTTTGTTGCAAAAATGTATTCCCCCATAACTTATGATCACTCTAGGCATACTGAAACAAGAGAACAACTTATTTAAGAACTTGTAAACAACTCTTGCATCATTTACTGAGAATGCTTGAGCTTCTACCCATTTGAAAACATAGTCAACACAAATAAGAATGTACTTGTTACCCTCTGATAAAGAAAATGGCCCCATGAAGTCTCTAGCATCTTGAAAAAGTGTAGGCCAATAAAACCATGATTCAAGAACCTTAACAGTTGTTCTTTATGGTCCAAAATGTCCACCATTGACATTCCCATGACAATGTTGTAAGATTGGCCCAACTTCTTCATTTGCTATACATCTCCTCACTATGCCATCATTGCGCAATCTCCATAAAAATGGCTCATCCCAAATATAGAATTTAAAGTCACAAAATAACTTTTTCTTTTCTTAAGGAGTGATCTCTTCTGGTATTACTCCACTTGACAGGAAATTTGCTATGTCAGCAAACCACAAAGCACCCATGAATGAGATGGCCAAAAGCATCTCATTTGAAAATAGTTCCTTGATAGGCTTTTGACTGTCCTCTTCCTCTTGATTTGCATCTAGTCTCGACAGATGATCAGTTACTACATGTTCAAAGCCTTTCTTATCTCTAATCTCAATGTCAAACTCTTGCAACAAAAGCACTCATCTAATGAGTCTTGGTTTGGAATCTTTCTTATTCATCAAGTACTTCAACGTTGCATGATCTGTATACATAATCACCATAGACCCAAGGAGATAGGATATGAATTTGTCAAAAGTAAAAATGACAGCTAACATCTCCTTCTCTGCAGTAGCATAATTCAATTGCGTATTAGTCAATGTCCGGCTTGCATAGTAGATCACATGCAGTTTGTTCTCCTTTCTTTGACCAAGTACAACTCCTATTGTATGATCACTAGCATCACATATCAACTTAAATGGCAGACTCCAATCTAATGCCATCACTATAGGACTTGAGATTAGGGCTTCCTTTAACTTGTCAAAAGCCAATTTACACATATCAGTAAAATTAAAAAGTGAATCTTTTTCAAGTAACTTACTAAGCGATTTAGAAATTTTAGAAAAATCCTTTATAAACTGCCTATAGAAGCCCGCATGGTCAAGAAAACTCCTGACTCCTTTAACATTTGTGGGATATTTTAGCTTCTCAATTGCCTCCACCTTTGCTTTATCAACCTCAATGCCTTGTGCTGAAATTTTATGTCCAAGAACAATTCCTTTATCTACCATAAAATGACACTTTTCCCAATTCAACACCAAATTTGTCTCCTCATAGTGCACAAGTGCTTGCTCCAAATTGTTTAGACATCCCTCAAATAAGTTTTCCATAGACTAAAAAGTCATCCATGAAAACATCCATGATTTCATATACCAAATCTGCAAATATGGCCATCATACATCTGTAAAATGTCGCAAAAGCATTATATAATCCAAATGGCATCCTCCTGTATGCAAATGTGCCATAAGGACATGTAAAATTAGTTTTCTCTTGATCTTCTGGAGTTATTGCAATCTGATTAGACCCTGAGTACTTATCCAGAAAATAAGCATGTCCTGCTATCCGCTTCAACAGTTAGTCAATGAAAGGTAAAGGGAAGTGGTCTTTTCTTGTAGATGCATTCAGCTTTCTGTAATCAATACACACTCTCCATCCACTTACAACTCTTATGGGAATCAACTCCCTTTCCTCATTTTTCACAATGGTTATTCCACCCTTTTTTGGTACACACTAAATCAGGCTCACTCATGAACTATCTGAGATCAGGTAAATGATTCATGCACCAAGAAGCTTGACTACTTCTTTCTTTACCACTTCTTGTATGTTTGGGTTGAGCCTCCTCTACCTTTCAATAGTTGGCTTGTGTCCGTCCTCCATCAAGATCCTATGCATGCAATAAGAAGGACTTATACCCCTTATGTCTAAAATTTTCTGACCAATTGCCTTTATTCTCCTCTTCAGCATGTCCACTAGCAAATCCTCTTGTTCTTTGTTGAGTTTAGAGAATATAATCACAGGTAGTATTTGATTTTCTCCTAAAAAAGTGCACCTCAAATATTGGGATAAAGGCTTTAAATCTAATTTTGGTGGTTTTATGGTAAAGGGTGGTGTTGCTTTAGTGTTTGGTAATTTTATGTGTGGTATGTGGGGTTGGTGTTTGAGGCATATTTCATCTTGAGAGGATTGTACCTGAAAACAATTCTCAATATTCTCAATCTCTATAGACTTTACCAACTACCTTCATTAGACTTCACTCACACATTCATCAACAACATCCACTCATATACAAAAATCCTCATCATAAGGATACTTCATACTCTTATAGACATTAAACTTGCAACTTTCATTCCCAACTCTCAATGTGAGAGTTCCATCATAAACATCAATGATCACTCTTATAGTGTAAAGAAAATCAACTGGAAAAATAAATTTCCCAGCCCTTACTAGTGCATCTTCCACTATGCCTTCTAGTTCCTTCACTGTCCTATCTGTAAGTTACAATCTGATATTTATGGGTTTAGCTTCTCTTAGCCTTAATTTCCTATAAAAATACAAAGGCATAGATTAATTAAAGTTTCTGAATCACATAAAGCTCTTTGAAAATTTAAATTCCCAACAGAAAATGGAATAATGAGACTCCCTGGATACTTCCTTTTCAAAGGAAGTTTATTTGAGATAATTGCATTACACTCCTTTGTGAGTGTGACTGTCTCATACTCCTGTAACTTCTTTTTATTAGAAATTAGCTCCTTAAAAAACTTGGCATACTTTGACATCTGAGAAATACATTCCACAAGAGGCATGTTGATGTTGAGTGCCTTAAACCTCTTTAAAAATTTTGCATACTGATGATCATGCTCCTTTCTTTAACTTTTAGGGAAAAGGAACTAGAGGTTGATAAGGCTTCATTAGTGGTGCTGTTGATTTCTCAACAAATTATTTCTTATTCTTGCCCCCTTCTTCTTATTCCTTCTCCTCTTGCACCTCAACCCATTCATCTTCTTGTTCTTTCTCCACTTCATTCTTCTTTTCTTTATCATATTCTACAGTTGCTTTTGGGGGTTGAATTTTGTTCCACTTCTCTAGGTAATAGCCTTCAACTGTTCTTTTAGATTCTTTTCAGTGTTGCTTGACAAAGAACCCTGATTCCTCATTGATAAAGAATTTGCCAATTGCCCCATTGCACCTCTAAATTATTGATAGAAGAAGTGTGATTATTGAACATGAGCTGAGTGTCTTAGGACATCTGCTCAAATCTGCCCTCCTACCTCTTTATGCCCTCATCTTGTTGGTTAATTTTTGTAGACATCACCTCCATGAACTTCTCCAACTTGCTCTCTAAAGAAGTCTCTAAAGATGAACCTTTTTCATGTTAAAAATTAGGTTGGTGGTGTTATGCACTCTGCCCACCAAAACCTAGTTTTGCTTATGGCCTCCACTGGTTGTTTCCTTGATTGCTCTATAAAAATTTTGGATGATTTCTCCAACTTGGATTATAGGTGTTGCCATGCACTAGGTTCTACTGTCCTTTAAAGTTGTTCAGAAAGTTCACATTCTCCATGGATAGTCCTTGCATCATTTGACATTCAATAGTTGGATAACCACCCTGACACAATTCAAAAGAAGCAAATAAGTTAGAAATTGCATTCATACTCATCTTGTCCATCCTCTTGGATAGAGCATCCAACTTTGCATTTAGCATTATCACACTATCAACTTTAATTGTTCCCCCTCTCTTCGGAATAGTCCTCTCACTAGACCATAGGCTTTAGGTGTTAGCTATTTCTTTAAAAAGCTCCAAGGCATCTTCAAGAGTCTTGGACATGATAGTTCCTCCAATTGAGGCATCTATGCTCACTCTGACTATAGGGTTGATTCCTTTGTAGAAAGACTGCACCAAATCCCATGCCGGAATCAACTATGGTGGACACTATCTCTGAAGATCCTTGAACTTATCCCAGCATTCATAGAAGCTCTCATCCTCTCTTTAATAAAAAGATCTAATTTCATTTCTCATTTTGAGTACTTTAGCTTGTGGAAAGTACTTATTGAAGAAAACTATATAAAGCTCTTGCCATGTGTTGATGGAGTTGGGTGGCAAGCTAATAAACAACCTTTTTGCTCTATCCATTAAGGAAAATGGAATGAGAATAAGCTGAATTGCTTCAAGCTGCACTCCATTCATCATGAAGGTTGACCAGTACTCCAAAAATTGGGTCATATGACCAATTGGATCCTCACGTGGTAATCCACTAAACTGTGAGTTCTAGATCATCTAGATTATGGCAGCTTTAATTTCAAAATTATTTGCTACAACCACCGATTACACAATTAGATTATAATCACCTTGGACATTGGGACTCACAAAGTCCCTCATAGTTCTCTGGCCATTCTGCCCATTTTGTCCATTTTGCCCACTATGTGCTACAAATTCTTCGATAGGTAAGTCTTTTACTTCTTCCCCTCCATTCATTCTATTTCTATTCTATCTCCTCCTTCTACAAATGGTTCTTTGAAGCTCTAGATCAAGTGGTATTAACTGGGCTCCTTGTTTAGTTGTACCATATGTTGTGTGCATACACTACCACAAGTTCCTGTAAAAACCACAAACATAATCACTTCACAAACTAAAAGAAAGTTCAAATCAAACAACATAAAATTCTCAGCAATATCAATTTTGGCAATCCCCAGCAACTGCGCCAAAAACTTGATCGCAGTTTCTATAAGCATATGGATCGTGCAAGTAGTAAATAAATATCGTCTCACAGAGCTTGCAAATTGAGTATTATAATACTAATCGTGCTTTTTTGTTTAAACAACAAAAAAATGGTGTTTTGAATTTAACTAAAATTAAACAAAAGAAATTAGAATTAATTAACAATCAATTTAAAGAGCTAGGGTTCTTATTACCAATTCAATCATTTCTTAAGATCAATTAATTCATAAGTCATACCTAACCCAACCTTAATCCAATTTGAAGGCATATGTTGACCTTAGCAATAATCAATCTTGATTTTAATCTTAACAAAATTAATTTTGAGCATTTAATGTGTTTGTTTAAGTATGTATAAGTTAGGACTCAATTCAAGTATGGTCACGACCGGGAATTTGATAAGCATGCTTTTGGGCTAATTCGACCTTTGAGATTTAAGAAAGCTTTTGACATCCTTAGAGCTTTATAATGAGAAAGTTATCTTCTTAAAATTTGAAGTAGACATCTTAAACTTTTTTAATTAATCTTACTTGTAAAAATCAAAGCTTATTTGGATATGTAAATCTTGAGTCAAAGTCAGCATATGCAGCTTTCATTTTAGGTTAAGCAACTCTTAGTATTTAAGCAATATCTTGAGATACAGATGTCTAATTTAAGTGATTCAAAGTGCTATGGAAAGGTAAGACAAATATATAAAATGTTCAAGAAGAAATACTAGGCTAATTCAATCTTCTTTAGTCCTAATAAATGTTATAATTTGAATGATAAAATGTCTCACGAGCCGGTCACAAGCTGTCACCTGTTGGTGCTCATTTTGAGCCATTTTAGCTGTTTTGGACAGGGACGCTCATAAGTGAGGCTCACGATCATGAAAAGCTTGTGAGCATCCTCCTGATAGCTTCAAATAATCATTTTTTACATATTTTCAAAGGCAACAGCTAGTTCCTTCCTCCTCAGGAGCCAAAGCTTCCTTGTCACGACCGTGAGCATCATTTTAGCTGCAAAAAGTCCATGATTATTCAAAAATCAATTATAGACATTAGAGACTTATTTGACACATCCAAAAACAATATTTTTTAGTTTTTATCTATATAAACACCTCCTAGAGCTCAATTGAAGGTTAAGAAACTTGTTTATCTTTCAAATTCTCTTAAGCTTTCAATTAAGCTCTCAAATTCTCTTTTAAACAAATTTTATTTTTGTATAACTCTTGAGAGCATTGGTGACTGTTAGAATAGATATTTTTATTCTTCTATTTTCTGGGTTTGAGAAAAAGGGAAGTGAGATTCTATTCTAAAGTAATTGGTTTAAGTGTTTAGCCATTAAAACACTTGGGAATTAGTTTTGGAGTAAGCCTGGATACTCTTGTTTGTAAGGTTGTAAGAGTGAACCTTAAACTCTTGTGTAATCTCAATCTTGTGAATAAGATTGTGGGTGATTAAAAATCCTAACTTGGGGATAAGTTAGGTGGAGACGTAGGATTATTGTTGAATTCGAACTCCTTAAATCATTGTATTCTTCATTCTTCCTTCTCAACATTCTTTCAATTCTTGTTCATTTGTTTTTAGCTTTTATTTTTATTCGGTAGCCCTATTCACCCCCCCCCCCCCTTTAGGGCTCTTTCATTTGGTATCAGAGCTTGAATTCTAGGTACTTTATTGCTAGAATACAAGATCATGAGGAGTGAATCTAAAAATATTTCTTCTCTTAGACCATTCTTTGATGGTAGTGCTTAACCTCATTGGAAGTTCAAAATGGTGTTCTATCTAGATTCTGATTCTATTAAACTTTGTAATATTGTTCAAAAAGGTTGGGAACCACCCAAAGCTACAATTGATAGTATGGTAACTGAGATTAATAGAGATGATTGGAATGTCATTCAACAAGAAGCGAATCACAAAAACAAAAAGGCTATGATTACTCTAATCTCTTCCATGTCAAGAGAAGAAGGAGGCAAGCTTCAACATTGCACTTTGGCCAAGGAATGTGGGAAACCTTAGAAAATCATTATGAAGAAAATGTTCAAGTAAGATGCAAGAAGGTTCAACTCCACATGTATGAGTATGAACTCTTCAAGATGAAGCCTTAAGAATCAATCACCGAAATGACAAATCGCCTTAACACTCTTATCACCACCCTCTAGAAACTTGGAAAACATTTTACCAAGGAAGAAGTAAACAATAAGATTCTAAGAATCCTACTTAAGAAGGATTGGGAATCTCAAGTTACTTCAATTGAGGAAGCTCAAGACCTTACTACTCTTCCAACCGATGTGTTTACTAGAAAGCTTCTCACCCATAAGCTTATAATAAAGGAGAAAGGTGAAGAGCAAGAAGAGAAGGAAGAGAAGAAGAAGAGCATTGCACTAAAAGCTTCAAAAAATGATAGTGAAGAAGAAAACCTTAAGGATTATAGTGATAAAGATAGTGAGATTGCTATGCTCATTAGAAACTTCAAGGAATTCTTAAGAAAACAACATACCTCAAGAGTAAGAGACTTTAACAAGAAGTATGAAGGAGAAGGTAAGAAAAAAACAAAAAAAGTTACTTGTTATGAATACAAGAAACTAGGTCACATCCGAAGTGAGTGCCCCAAACTCAAGTTCAAGAATAAAGGAGCAATGGATAGGAAGAAGGCCTTCAAAGCTACTTGGGATGACTCCTCCGAATTCGAAAGGGAAGAGGAACAACAAGAAGTGGCCAACCTTTGCTTCATGGCTCTTGAAGATGAAAAAGAGGTACCATCTATTTCTAACTCTTCTAGCTATTTTGAATATGATGATGATGATGATGATGAGAGCTCTATTGCTAGTAAACTTATGGTCAAATGCAAAAGCTTACTTGCTGAGAAGAAGCATTATAAGCATAAGTTAACTAATTTAACCAAGGAATTTGAAATTTTAAAAATTGAATTTTCTAAATTAGTTAAATCAAATGATGAACTTGCTAATGGTTTAAAAAACTCAAATTCCTTAGAAGACTAATTAAAGAAAGCAAATGATGAAAATTAAAAACTTTCTAAGGAGGTCTTAGAGTTAAAGAATTTCATTTCTAAACTTATAAAGGGAAAAGAAACTTTGAATAATATTCTTGACTCTCAAAAACTCCATGGAGATATTCATGGAATTGGATATACAAATGGAATGGCTTCCTGATCATCTTTATATATTAATTTTGTTAAAGCACATGATTCCACGACTTCCACCTCCAAAAATGAGAATCAAGCTTTTAAAGCTAAGAGGTCACAAGTGTTAAATAATAAGGGAAGGCCTCATAAGACTCAACCTCCACTGACACAAAGAGGTAAGACTAAAACTAGAGCACCACAACCTAGAAGTGCTTATATGTATACCAGACATAATCATAATAGGCATACTACATAACACAATGCATATAAATATATTGTACAAACCTATCAAAATACACATTGTCATTGCCAATGTATGTCTCACACTATAACTCAAAAGAACTATAAGAAACATTCACCACTACAACACACAAGGCATGTTTCACACACTAGGAAAGCATATCATCCTAGAAAAAATAAATTTGTCAATGTTGAGTGTTTTTATTGCATGACCAAAGGTCACTCAAGTAATGTGTGCTTCTATAGAAGATTGCACTTAAACTTGCTTCCTTTACATTACCTTGAGACTAACCAACCTAGACCAAGAAAGGTTTGGGTAAAAATGTGTAAATTGTGATGTATAGGTATGCTTGAAGTCCATAAGAATAAAAAGTAAATGGTATCTTGATAGTGGATGTTCAAGACACATGACCGGAGACAAAGAGTAATTCAAGAAGCTTGATGCTAAGGATGGAGGACATGTTACTTTTGGGGACAATGCAAAAGGAAAGATTATTAGCATTGGAGAAATTGGTAATCTTCAATCCTTATCTATACATCATGTATTGTTTATTGATAGTCTTAAACATAATTTACTTAGTATAAGTCAATTATGTGATATGGGAAATAAAGTCACTTTCTATCCTAAGAATTGCTTTGTTAGTAGTCTTGATAAAGACAAAGTAATTTTTAGTGGTGAAAGAGTAGATAATGTCTATATGATTTATTTGAATAAAATTGACAACAAAGATATTAAATACTTGATGTCTATTTGCCATGACATGTGAACATGGCATAGAAGGTTAGGACATGCAAATTTTTAGCTACTGAATGATCTTTGTAAACATGAACTTGTGATTGGTTTACCAAAACTTGAATTCACTAAGGATAAACCTTATGATGCTTGTCAAAAGGGAAAACAATCAAAGTCTTCATTTAAGCTCAAAAATGTTGTGTCAAACTCTAGGCCAGTTGAACTTATACATATGGATTTGTTTGTTCCAACTAGAGTTGCTAGTCTTGGTAGGATGCACTATGCATAT
>CATIWM010284451.1:0-12186 GCA_949671775.1 Mallotus repandus
AAGATGAAGATATGCCGCCAGATGTAAGCGATAAAGATGCTCCCATTGAGATTCCATCTGAAGATGATGATGATGGTGTTCATGATCAACCACCAGCAGATGAGGCCTCTCCAGTGCCACTAAGGAGATCTGATAGAAATAGAAAACCTTCTACCATATATCCTAGACACCAGTTTGTGTTACTAACTGACGAGGGAGAGCCAGAAAGCTTTGAAGAAGCTACAAATGATGAACACAAGCAGGAATGGTATGAAGCCATACAGGATGAGATAAAGTCTCTGCATGAGAATAAAATATTTGAGCTGGTGAAGTTGCCTGAAGGCAAGAGAACGTTGAAGAATAAGTAGGTGTTCAGGATCAAGCATGAAGAACACAGTCTCCAGCCATGATTCAAAGCTAGACTGGTTGTTAAAGGATTCAACCAAAGAAAGGGTATTGTCTTTGATGAGATTTTCTCTCCAGTTGTAAAGATGACATCCATCCGTACTGTGCTGGGTTTAGCAGCAAGTTTTGATTTGGAGATCAAGCAAATGGATGTTAAGACTACCTTCCTACATGGTGATTTGGAAGAAGAAATATTCATGGAGCAGTAAGAGGGTTTCAAAGAAAAGGGAAATGAGGACCATGTTTGCAGATTGAAGAAAAGCTTGTACGGCTTGAAACAGGCACCGCGACAATGGTATAAAAAGTTTGAGTCTGTTATGGCTGAGCAACGCTACACGAAGACCACTTCAGACCATTATGTTTTTGTCCAGAAATTCTCTGATGATGATTTTATTATGTTATTGCTTTATGTAGATGACATGTTAATTATTGCTCTAAATATTTCCAGAATCAACAGCTTAAAGAAGCAGTTGAGTAAGTCTTTTGCGATGAAAGACTTGGGACCAGCAAAGCATATTCTTGGCATGAAGATTGTAAGAGACAGAGGCGTCAGGAAACTATGGTTATCACAAGAAAAGTACATTGAGAAGGTACTCCAGAGGTTCAACATGTACAATGCTAAAGCGGTTAGCTGTCCTCTTGCTAATCACTTTAGATTGACTTCTCAGCAATGCCCTTCCACAGATAAGGAGAAAGAAGAGATGGATAGAGTTCCATATGCTTCAGCAATTGGTAGTTTAATGTACGCCATGGTGTGTACACAGCCAGATATTGCACACTCAGTTGGAGTTGTGAGTCGATTTCTTTCAAATCCTGGAAAGGAACACTGGGCTGCAGTGAAATGGATTTTCAGGTATCTTTGTGGAACATCCAAAATATGCTTATGTTTTGGAGATGCCAAACTTGTGCTAGCTGGATACACAGATGCAGACATGGCAGGCGATGTTGACTTAAGAAAGTCAACCTCGGGTTACCTGATTACATTTGCAAGGGGAGTTGTGTCATGGCAATCAAAATTACAGAAATGTGTTGCTTTGTCTACCACTGAAGCAGAGTTTATTGCAGCAACTGAAGCTTGTAAAGAGTTGCTATGGATGAAGAAGTTCTTAAATGAACTTGGTTTTCAACAAGATAGATACGAGCTATTTTGTGATAGTCGGAGTGCTATCCACCTTGGTAAGAATTCCTCCTTTCACCCAAGGTCAAAGCATATTGATGTGAGATATCACTGGATACGGGATGTA
Organism: Mallotus repandus; assembly: GCA_949671775.1. Taxonomy (NCBI): domain Eukaryota; kingdom Viridiplantae; phylum Streptophyta; class Magnoliopsida; order Malpighiales; family Euphorbiaceae; genus Mallotus; species Mallotus repandus. The sequence continues at coordinate 1,629 of CATIWM010284451.1, forward strand.
TTGGAGAAGAAACTGTTGCAGCTTGAGAAGATCCATACAGATGAAAATGGATCAGACATGTTAACAAAAACTCTACCTAGGGAGAAGTTTGAATTTTATCGATTGGCCGCCGGGATGATGATGACCTCCACATAGTCGGGAGGGGGAGAATTGATGGGTCCCTCCTAGTAGAGTGGAGCCCACATTTGAAAAGTTTAAAAAAAAGTCAAAAATGGCTGCACCCATAAAAGAAAAAAAAAATTGTCAAAAATTTTTTTTGTCTCTTCTGCATTATGTGGCCTATATAAAGACCTTGTATATGGGAGAAGATGTATAAGAGAGCCACAAGCAAAATAAGAAAAAGGAGAGGAAGCTTGTGAGGAAAAATTAAGTGAGTCCAAAGTATTTTTACTTTGATGAGAGTGAGAGAGTTTTAAGGGTTTAGGAATTTTTTCTCAAAGGGTGAGTGACAAAATAGTGAGGAAATTATTTTTGGGGTGTGGGAAACACTTTGAGTGCCACTATTTTGGTGAGATCTCTTTTATTGTATATCTCTGGTGTTAATTTAGAGAAGACTCTCTCTTGTACCTACTATTTTTATAGTGGAAGAATTTTTTGGAGTTTGTCCTGTGGACGTAGCCCAACACTAAGGGTGAACCACGTTAAAATTTTGGTGTCATTTATTATTATTTATACGGCAGGTTTTACCGTCTATCTTATTTATCCATTGGCCGGTTTGACCGCCTCCATATATTTATTTGTTTGATTATTTCTGTAGTAATTTTTATTTGTCTCAGTTAATATTATTCCGCTGCACCAACGCTGTCCAATTTTTCCAACATGTTTATATATATCATTGCAGTCATTCTTTCTCTTGATCTTGCATTATTTAACTTGGTTGTTTTTATTTTTTTCTCTGATGTTGCATAGATGGCTTGGAAATGTTTCGAATTAGAGTCTTGGATGAATAAATGCAAATATATTTGCAATTTCACTTCTTAATCTTCAATGATAGTGTTTTTTTAAATTTGCAGGTGCAACTTGACTGCATTTACTATGTGAAAGTGATGAGACTTATTGATCATAGGTTCATGTAGATTTGACAAGAATATTTTAGACTTTTATGGAGAAACCTCTGAACTCTAACCTATGCGTAGTCCAACTACTGACGAATGATTCTAAAAATTTTGTACATAACACCATGTGAAATTTTGTTAGATGTCCTCTGCATATACTAGGCTTTTGTTGTGAAGTTCACATATATAGAAATCATGCGCTTTTGTTTTAACATGCTTTTTGCCTTCTTTTTGTATTGCAAAAGCATAATGGCGCATGCTAATTATGCAATGTGCTTCAGCTGAAGACAACTTTATAAATAGGGAAAGAGCACATTTGACCAACATTTGTTAGTCCAAGTATGAAAGGAGCTTCAATTTTCTTAAATAAGATTTTGAATTTGAGAGTTTTATATTTGGAGAAAATATATGTGGAGAGACCTTTGACCTCTTGATGGATCCATCTGACTCAACTTTAAAATAGTCAAACTTTTTATGACTATCGGATACCAACAATATCAAATATAAAAACATATTTGAGTTTGGTCATGCTAAATAGAGTTGATGAGTGTGGGTTGGAAAGAATATAAATTGAATATCATTAAAATCCTAATGAATGAATAATTTTAATTTTAGGCCAAATAAAATCAAACTAATGAATGCTTTAATAATATTAATTATGCTTCTTTGTAAAATTTCCGTACCAAAAATGAATTTAATATGAAAAATATATGTATATAAAATGTAAGGTAAATATAAAGTTGTGTTACTAGATAAATTGAAAGGAAATGCAATATATCATATATATAATTATTATTGGGTTCAATATGTAGTTAAATTATAGTTAAATCTGAGCATTACGAGAACTGTAAATAATATACATATTTTAAAATAATTAATATATATATAGCTCCAAAGTCATTAAGTTTAAAATTTAACAAGTATCTCTCCTCATAATTTAATATTCACTCGTAAAAGTTGGTGTTAAATTATTAAAATTCATATTATTTTTTCTAAAAAAATCATAGAATTTATTATTTTAACAATTATAATCTTCTACTTCATTTATAACACTTCTTTTCTATTTCACTACAAACACTTATCTAAAATTCGACCACAAACTACAATATCATATTTGTCATTGATAATATAAAATATTGACTAGAAAAAGTCTCTTCCACCATGGATCAATCTCCACTAAATTAAGGTAAATTTTTTTTTTAGGTTTTTTAATGTTACTTTTTTAATTATATTATTATGTCTTGCATTATTTATTTATACATTCAATTCTCTTTCAAAAGATATTAATTTAGAAAAAAATCTTTGTATGAAATTGACAAAAACAATATTTGATTTCTGCTTGCTCTTTTTTTATATATGATTTAGGCCTAACGGTCTAAGAAAATCCAAACCTTTACAATTTGGTGCAATTTTAGTGCATTTTTAAAAGCTTGGAATAAATGTCCTAATTTGCTAAATTAGGAGCAATTTTAGCCCAAGATTGGATGTAGTTAAAATTAAGACTAAAAACTATGATGCAGAACTCAGAATGACTACAGTGGGACCCATTACCACATCTGTTGACCCAAGCTGAAAAGTTTAATCAAGACTAAAAAAAAAAATTAAAATGACTTCATAATCAAAACAACAAAAATCAAAATCCCTAATTCTTTTCTAATCATCTAGGAAAAAAATGACCTTCATTCTTTCTTCATCTTTGTTCTTTCCCCTTTGTTCTTGTTCTCTGTAACTGATCTTCATTTTCTCTTTATCATCATATTGTTTCTTGCCTCTATAATGTTTGTTTTTGAAAAGTAATTTTGTTATTCAAATGTTGATTCCTCCAAACTCTATAAGTTAAGATTATGAACAAGAAAAAGTCAAAAGTAATGGTAGGCAAGGGAGAAAAGATAAGAAAAGAGTAAGTTTAATTTTTCTGCAATAATGCTTGTGATAAATTTTGATAATTTTTTTGAATTTCGGGTTTTGAATTCGGGCAAATGGTTTTAAATGTAATCTTTTTTGGATTATATATATATATATACACACACACACAGAGAGAGACTTATGCACACACAAACTGCTTTATTTGACACATAAAATGATGAATGATATATGTTTTGGTTTCAGTTTTCCTGTGGAGGTGTGGGTTGAAGGAAAACTTACAAAAGTATGTGAAGTGGTGAAGTATAGAGGTGGGCAAGGGATTACGAGTGGATATAGGGAGCATGTTTTCGTTAACTGGGAGGAGCTAGTAAATTTTGTTGCAAGGTTAGGGTATGGGAATGTTACAAAGGTTGCCAAACCTTAATCCATGGTGATGAGCAGTTGAGAAAAAAGTAGGAAGACAGAACTGATTTTAATTTCTTGAAAGTTTTCATTAAAAACAAATAAAGAGGGTGATTGTCCACCAAGTTTTGAAGTAAATGATTAGGGTATTGGTGCTTCTTATGGTGATGGTAATTAAGTAGGAGTTGTGTAGGGTACTGTTGAGTGTAATATTGAAAAAAAAAATATGGAGGGTGAGAAGTGAATGAAAAAAAAGATGTGCACAATATTGATGAGTGTAACAATGAAAAAACAATGGAGGGTGATGCTGAGATAGATGTGAATGGAAAAAAATAGAGGCTGAATTCGTTGATGTATTTGTTGACAATACTTATGAAAATGCATGACAGTGTGACAAGTGATGACAATGGATCCGATTATGAAGATGATGAGTATTTAGCAATAATGAAAAACAAGAGGGAATTTAAGACAAGACCAGTTGATCACGGTGCAAAGTTGGGTTTAGATTAAGTTGAAGATAGGCAAGATAGGCAACAGATAATCAGCCAATCAAGTGAAGGGATAAATAATGAAGAGCAGAACAATAATGAAGACAAACCCACATAGTGAATTTGAGGATCAAAAAAAGGCGGATATGACACCACACAACAGCGATGAGGGGAATCTTGAAGTGAACAATAGGAAAAATAAAAGGAAGAAGATAATCCACAATCCTAAGTATGACCACCGCAACTTAAAGTTTGTGCCAGACATGATTTTTGAGTCTGCTAGTCAATTCAATTGTTCTATTCAGCAATATGTTGTATCAAATGGGTATAATTTACGGTGGATAAGATCAAACAAGAGTATATTAGAAAAAAGGTGTAATGATTTTTGTCCATAAAAGGTATATGCTGCCAAGAACATGAAGCATAATGCATTTAATATAAGGATATACCAAGAAGAGCATAACTGCATCAGGAAAGACACAAATAGACAAGCCAGTTATAATTGAATGGCAAAGGAGTTTCTATACATTTTTAGAAAGAAACCAGATTGCAAAGCTAAGGACATCATAGCTGACTTGAAGGGAAAATACAATATAAATGCTACTAAATGAGTCTGCTAGAGTTAAGAGAAGAGTTTTAAACATTTCAAAAGGTAGCCTAGAGTTCTATTATGCACAACTACATTCACATAAAACAGAATTACAAAGGATAGATGCAGAAGGGACATTTGTGTTTCATAATGGTGAATAAAGGACTGATGGGAAGCTAGTCTTCAAACGCTTTTATGTTGGATTTTCTCAAATTATTTTGGAAAGCAGTATTCTCAAATTATAAGGTTGAATCATTAAAAACATGGAAGATTTGAAGAAGTTGAACCTCATTGTATGTAAACATTTCATTAAGCAGGGGCCTAACCATTTCTATAGGGCATTCATCAGCACTGTGCCAAAATATGATGTAGTCACCTCAAATATGGCAGAGACCTTCAATGGGTACATTTGTAAAGCAAGAATTCTACCTGTTATTAAGATGTTGGAAGAAATCAGGTCTCCTTTAATGTCAATAACATATGAAAAGTTAGAGTTGATGAAAAATTCAATGGATGTTTTATGCCCAATGATCAAGCATAAGTTAGAGAAGAATAAGAGTGAAGCCGGATTCTGCACAGTGAAGCCTGCTATTGGTAACAAACTAAAAGTTAGAAATGGCGCTGAACAGTTTGTGGTGTCATTGGAAGTGATGTCATGCTCATTTAGAGCATGGGATTTTAATGGTATCCTATGCTGCCATGCTATAGCATCAATTAATTATATAAGATACAAGATTTTGGACTATATTGACCTATATTACAAAAAAACAGCATATTTGGAAGCTTATAAGCAAGGGTTAGAACCTTTGAACGGTTCTAATATGTGGCCAACTGTTGCAGTAGAACCATTGAAGCCTCCTCCATACAAAAAAAATGCCTGGAAGGCCTAAGACAATGAGAAAGAGTGCTCTAAAAGAAGACTCAGTGAAACCAGGTGTGTTTAGTAGACATGGCATGCAAATGACATGCCAACACTGTCTTCAAACCAGTCATAACAAGAAGGGTTGCCCCATGAAAGACTACCCACCCGCACATAGACCATCAAAGGTGAAGTAATCTCTTTAATTATGGAACTGTTGAGTCACTGAATTTTTTTTTTCACATCAACTTATGCAGCTATATTATTTGATTTGGTTTTGACACATTGAATGCAAGGTAAAAAAAAGGAAGACCTAGGAAGGACACAACTACTAATGCACCTACAAATTCCAAATCAAGGAAAAGAGTAAGACCAAGCAAGAATAATACAATTAATGCACTTGCAACTTATGCACCCACAGTGGTAGGTAATCATCAAGATTTACTAATTAAGAAAACAAAAGCAAAAAGAAATGAGACATGTATTACTAAGTTCATTTTAGCATTGTACAAATAAATAAATTTTGCTACTAGTGTTTGATGAATATTGAAATAAATTTTGCTGCACTTTGGTTTTCTTGCATAGACAATGCAAGGTTATGCAGTTCGAATATTTTTAGAGACAAGAAATATATATTGTAGGGTATATTGGGATGTGTTATAATTTTTTCTACTTGAACTTGTGTTGCTATGTGCTGAAAGCATAAATGAGGTTTCCATTTGAATTATGTTGCTATTGCATACAGATGCCATGAGAATCCAAAGTTCAGTATGTGAGTGGGGCATCAGCAATTGCAGTTGCAGCAAGTCAATCAAATGCAACCAGGAATATGCAGCGAAGTTTGTCAAGTCATCCAATGAACTCCTCTCAACCCATACTAAGTCAATCAAGTGCAATATCTTATGCCATTACACCAAGGACAAGGATGCATACAAGGCTGAGTACAATCAAAGAAAAGTGAAAGACAAAGCAACTTTAAACATTCTTTAATCAATGACAAGGGAAATGCGAAGGAGATTATTCGGTTAATATTGTGAATTCATGAACCATAGTTAGGAGTAGAATTTTGTGAAACTGTACATATATTTAGCACAAGTAGATGGAATCATTTTATGGAAACTGTCCATATATCTAGCATAGGTAGATGCAATCATTTTGTGGAAACTATCCATTAACAAACTATCAACTTGGTATTACAAATTGTCCTTTCTATGCCTTTCACAGTTACAAATCAATGAAATTCTTCCTTCAAAAATTTTTACTTTGTTATTGACAATTGCTAATGCATCTAGGCGATATTAATTAGAGAATGCGCTTGAGGGTGAATAGATATATAGGAAAATGGTCCCAATTATCCTCAACTATTGACCAATTTTCTAAATTATCCTATCCTTTAAATTGTATTAATTAAACAGTTAATTTTTTGACTTATTTCAATTCTATTCAACTTTTAATTTGCATGTGGAATTGTTGATGTGGAGGACTGACGTGTGTAGTAAATTGCTGATTATGAGCAAAGCAAAACGACGTCATTTTGTTTATGAAAAAAAAAATATAGGTCAACATAGAACATATAGAATTTGAGGGAAAATAAATACAAATTAACATCTTACAGTAAAAAGGAAAATTAAAAAAGTGAGAAATTAATAATTATGGACTCTTGCTATATGTGTACATATAGTTGCAATAAAAAAAAATAATAGTAGTGTCAAAATAATTTCATAAGGATACAATGTCAAAAGCAGAATAGTTAATTATATAAATGCATTTTACTTTAAAGGAATGGTCCTCAGTGTTTAACAAAGCCTTGTTTGACTCATAAAAACATGGAAGTTCAAGGTATTACATAGGGTTGTGCATGGTTATAGTCAATTCCATTCGGTTAAAAATTATATAAAATCGAATTAAATTAAAAATATTAGAAAAATAATCAAAATAAACCGATCAAAGTTAAAAACTTAACTGAATATTTTGATTCGGTTACTTATAATTTTAAATTTCGACTCATTCAACTTTGTAATTTTGCATTATTTTATGCTTATAAAATTTGTTTTACTTTTTATACTTTTTTTTTGGAGTTTTACTTTTTATACTTAATTATTCTATCATTTTTTTTTTTAGAAAATCAATCAAACCCATTATTCAAACCAAATTTAAATGACTCCCGTTTGAATATTCTTAGTCTTAGAGATTTAAGTGTTTAAAAACTGATTGCTTAGGTTATATGGTGCAATGGCACTACGTACCATATAGGTGCCTGGGGGAGCGGCGCTAGATTCCCATCCCTACTCTCTTCTCTACTTCCTTATAAGTGTAACTCATTAAAAAGAAACAAGTGTTTTCCATTTTGTTTACATTTTTTTTTATTTTGCAAGTAAAAGGTCGCTTAAGTTAATTATGGTCAATGAAAAAGGTACATTACATAAACGGGTGAGCAGTTTAATAGAGTTGGAATCAACTCCATTAATGTAAGTTGTAACCTTCTACGTCTCCACGAGTAGTCTAAATAAAAAAGGAATAAACATTCAAATATAGAGAGTAGGGTTTGAGCTCTCGTTCCTTTACTTAGAATCAAAAGGAAAAAAAAATTAGAGTGTGTTTGGTATAAATGAATTCCATAAAAATTTATGGAATTCATTTGCAAATCCAAATAATATATGTTTGGTTTAAACGAATTTTGTATGGAATTCATTTGCAATTCCAAATTTTTAAATTTGTGGAATTGATTATAACTAAACCAAATTCTATCAAAATGGTTAGAATTTCCAAATGAATTCACAAATTTTAAGTCTATAATTTTAAATGACTAAAACACCCCTTCTTACTTTTATTTTCAAAAGCATCTTTATATTTAAAAGGGCATATTGGACAAAAACATGAATTCAAGATTTATACCAAACACAATATAACAAAATATGGAATTCATTTCAAATGAATTTTATAATGAATAAATCTATTATGAGGCCCTTGAACTTGGACACTTTATTCTATTGAGCCCCTCAACTTTTATTGTATTTCATTAAGCCCTTAATCTTTTATTTTCGCATAGATTAAGGACAAATTAGACTAAAATAATGAAATTTTGAAATAAGTTCTATTTATTCTACCAAAATTGTGATGTCGGTGGTAGGTTTTAACAATGAATATGTCATTAGAATTACCAATTGAAGCATATAACCTCCGTGGACATTTTTTCTTACACCTTGCCCTTACCTTTTTTCTTTCATTCTTCACAAAAAGTATCTCTAAACCTTTCATAACAACATATTTAGCAACATCGAACCTAAATTGTTGCACAATTTCATTACTTGAATCTAATTTATCCTTAATTTACGCGAAAATAAAAGATTGAGGGTTTAATGAAACACAATAAAAGTTGAGGGGTTCAATAGAATAAAGTGTCCAAGTTCAGGGGCCTCATAATGGATTTATCCTTTTATAAATTATTCATTTAAACCAAATACACTTAATTAATAAAAATTCATTTGCAAATGAATTCCATTTGAAATTCATTTCCAAATGAAATGAAATCCTTGATGGAATTGAACCAAATAAGGGCTTAGTATCTCACTACACAAGCCAATTAGTGAATAAAAAAAATAATCCATATGCAATTTCTATAGGCATTCTTCTTAAAGTACTGGATAAAATCAATCAATAAGCAATTTTACGATTAACGTTCTCTTTCATTCAACCGAAATAATATAAAACACTAATTGCTTTGGTTCCTAAGAATTAGGACCAATAGATATGATATTAAGAAGTAAACCGACAAAAAAAAAAAGGCAAAGGGAACAAGAATTTCATAATAGACTGCAAGCTGAAACATGAACAAATGCTGGCTAAGTTTACAAACACGTAATGAACATTGAGCATAAAGATTCATATTTGATAGAAAGAAAAATTGCATAAAAATAACTTAACATGTATGAACATCAGAAACTGTAAAATTATATAAGAATCAATGCATAGGGATCTACATTATAGAAAGATGTGATGCAATATAAGAGTGATCTTCAAGAAAACAATACGATGTCTATGCCTTATTAATATAAATTGCTGTTAAATGAGGAGCCAGCAGGAAAGTTGAGAAGCATGAAAGTTTAAAAGCGAGAGAAAAAAAAACATTACAAGATCAACCATGTGCAAGGTTCTTGATTAAGAAAAAAACATAACTAGTAATTAGCTGTTACAATAAGCAACTAATTACCTTTCAGCTTTATGGTTAACATTGGTTCACTTCTAAGCCTAAACAATTCAACCTCATGTCCACCCCAAAAGTGTCTGTAAATCTTGGTTTGATATGTCTTAATATCTCCAGTTAAAGTATTCTTAACCTCCAATGTTACGTAGAAGTTGAAACCAGCAACTGTTTGCATGCACACTTTGACAGTTTTCAAAAGTTCCAGCTTTCCATCATCCTGATTCCACTTCTGATTCTCCTCAGTAACAGCAAAATTGGTGCACACCTTGGGAGCTTTGACAAATTCATCATGTTCCAATTCAAGATTGAGGGGATAGATTCCACCAACAAAAGATTTAGAGTTGGGAACAGTGTCAACATCAAAACCCTAATATTAGAAAAAAATTAAATTGAAATTGGGACACTATTTTTCAACATAAATCGAAGAAGAATCTAAGAGAATTGTTAACAATAATTAACACAAATAGAAGAAGAATCAAGAGAATGAAAAATTTACCTCGCTTCTTCTAACTTGTAGGGTATAGTGAATAAATTGTTGCATGACTTCCTTGCTCTCGTAGTCGCTAGGGCTTCCGAAATCCAAATCAGAGTCGCAGCCCTCGTCATCATCGCCGCCATCTTCGTCCTCCTTGATGACATTGTCTTCCTCGATCTTAGGCTTTTTGAATGGCGGTAAATCAGAGGTATCTCTCTGTCTATGATCAAACAAGAGAATTTTTAGTAACAAAGGGATGTCCATCACCGAAGAGCCCGATGACTCAGCTAAGGGAACCATGATTGCTGACAAAGAAAGATTAATGATTTGTAGATAGAAAGAGCAAAATCAATTCCTAACAAACCCTAGAAAAATATTTCAGGGTTTATAAGTATGTACCAGGTGATATTAACCCCTTATTTTATTTATTTCAAAGAAAATGTGATGTTGTGTCTCGCAATGTTAACAGTGACGTGGCGAGGCAAGATTTTTACATTTATGCCTTTTAAATTTTTTTAATTATATTATTAAAAATAAAAAATTATTTATTAGTTATTATAGGTGTTTAAATTATTACACTCAATTTATCTTAGTACAACTTAAATTTTAGATTTCAAAAA
>CATIWM010284596.1:0-11510 GCA_949671775.1 Mallotus repandus
GGTTAATATCTAAAAATTTATTTATATTGTATATTTAATACAAAAATTTTAATATATGATTTATTTTCAAAAAATTAATATTTTGAATATAAAATAAATAATCAGAGAATTAATTATATTGATATTATATTTTAAAAGAAAAATAAATATTATATGAATGATATTAGATTATATTTATATGACTGAGTTTGATAATTATACAAGAATGTATTTAATTTTTCATAAAATAAAATTCTTTACAAAAAATATTTTTGCAAAGTAAAATAATTTTAAAAATAAAAAATTTATAAAAAGTGCAATTAAATATGATATTAAATATTAAAAATATTTTAATTATTAAGTAGCTATTTTAAATAGAGGATGACTCTGTTAATTAAATAAAAAGAGAAAAAGAGAAAAATTCAAACATATAATTTATCAAAAAATATGTAATTTTTCAAATTTAAAAAGTTAACCAAAAATGAAATTGAAATTAAAATTGCACTTTTTATAAATTTTTTATTTTAAAATTATTTTACTTTATAAAGACATATCTATTTTTCTATAAAGAATTTTACTTTATGAGAAATCAAATATTGCATTATTTTTCTTTTATGATCTAATAACAAAATAATTGATTCTCTATTTATTTATTTTATATTCTAAAGATTAACTTTTTGAAAATAAATTACATAGATAAATTTGCATATTAAATATACAATATAAATAAATTTTTAAATATTAACCTATTACATTAAAATAAATCTCATAATATATATCTAAATAATTAAAAGGTACCAAAATTAATAAAAAAAAATTATAACTAAATAATGAAATCCAACATGCTTAAAATTTTAACAAAAAATCAGCATTTTTTAGTTAATAACTTACAAGTATATATTAATTTTTTTTATTTTTTATCTTTTTTTTGCAATATAAAAATTTAAGCATATATTTAAAAATCAATAAATAATGTATTAAGATATAAAAGGTTTAAATATTGCAATAGCCAATAAAAAATTATTCAAGAATAAGGATAATTATATCATTTAAATGATTAAAAGTCAAATAAGGAGTGCATTTATAAATAGGTAGAGTGCAAAATCCCCAACCAAATTTGTATCTATAAGGATTTGAAACAAATTCATAATAAATTTAGTAGCTCAATTAATAAGGATTAGAAATGACATGTAACTACATGTTATTTGAAATCTTTATATGTGAAATCTAAAATTTCAAATTAAATACTTACATTTAAACACACTCTTAAATTATTTTGAAATAAAAGAAAACTTTTGGAGAAATAATAGTATTACGGAAAATATCATGATTCTCAATAGTTACATACTAAGTCTATATAACATAAGAAAAATAAGATGCCTATGGTATATGTAAGTGTGGGATAAACCATTAATTATTAAATTTTATTTTTCCGGGCTCATACATGTTGAACCAAGTTGAACATTACTATATCATTTCAATTTATAACTTTAAATAAGTTTAATCAAATTTGAATGAGATTATATATAAATAAAATATATAGATTGAACTTACAAAAGTTCTCCATAAATAATTTAAGTGATAAAAGGTATGGATATGCTGTTGAAAAAGTCAAGGTTTGAACCCCCACGTTCCTCTCTCCCCTTATGGTGATGGATATTAACCATTTCTACTTGTTAGCAAAAACAAAAAGAGATTAAACTTATAAAATAATTCTAATTTGGTTTGAGCTTCTCTTATTTATATACAAAGTTAAATGAGTTTTTATTAGTTGAATTCAGGCTTAATACATACGTAACCCTTGAAATGGTTTATAAATCACTTTTTGACAAGTTAAAGTGTTTAAATGATAAAAATGTAAGTATGAATGTCAAAATGATAAAAATTACCAAGTTCAGGGGCTGCATATGTATTAAGCCTTGAATTATTCTAGATAATTAGAATTAGGTGACAATAATTGGCTACTAATAAAAAAATTGTTGTAAAAAAAATCTATTCAAATATCTTATCTTAGAGAGAAAAAAAATCCCATATTTTTGAGATAGTTCAAATTTAGTCATTGAAATAAAAATAAAATACAATAGTGAAATAAAAGAATTGTACTTTTTTTTTTACATATTTTGTAATTCTTGTTGGTGGTCATGCTTTCAACAACAAAATGAAAATTACACATAATAAATACAACATAAACAATAACTAAGTTGTATTATATACATACTTTTGTTTTAATTTAAAAACATGAATATAAAATTTAAATTTAATATATAATGTAAATTTGTGTATTTATACCTCTAAGTTCTTTTTCTTAAATAATTATAGAAAATTTTATTTTATAGTGATTTGAAATTAAATTTAACAACTACTGAAATCAAGTGACGTGGGTTATTTTTTTCTAAACGTTTTAAATTTTAATATATATAATCGTATTAAATTAGTTAATTAAATTGGATTCATCAAGTTTAATAGACTCTTATATCAACAGATAAAAAAATTAAATTTATAATTTTTTAATATCTTGAAAATATTTTTTATTATTTAATTATTTAATTTTTGCTATGTATGCCTCTAATTAATTTTATAAATAAGTTTTAAAATAATTATACAAATTTATAAGTGAAAAAAAAAATTGACTTCTCTTACGTAGTCCTCAGAGTCACGTTCTCGAGTTTTTGATTGCTTATGCCACGTCACTATCGATGAGCTTCAACAATCATGTGGTTGAGGTTAATTGCTGGGTCTTCTTGTTCCCACCTCGTGATCGGTGCAAAAATTATTCGTAAAAGCGTGGACCCTTCCACACCAAATCATAACCTTTGATTTAGTATACACGTGGTAGTTCATCATGTGGTCCACTTTGCTGATGATCAGTCACTAACGGGACCACCTGATTCCTTTATAATAGGGATACTCCGTCCCTTCTTATAGATTAATTAATTAACTACCGTTATTGGTTTAAAGTAAAAAGTGTGAACATTTAATATGTAATTAAAGATATCAGATATCAGATATCAAATCTCCATCCTTTATTTTTTTCTTTTGTGGTATTGAAAATTAATCATATGATCTATGATAAAAAAAAATTACCGTTATTAGATTTTATTATATTTTAATTAATTTTATTTGACATGAGTAAAATTATAAAGACAAAATTTTAAAATAACTAATTTAATGTAATTATATGTACCATAAGATGAACTCAAAACATCATTTAATTGAAAACAACTCTTATCAACTGATAATTATTAATAACATTTATTTTAATTTATGACACACTTAAAATAACAATTTATGTGTGCAATTAACTAATTAATAAAAATTTGAATACTCAAATATACAAATATTTTCATTATTTTCTCTAAAACAAAATCCAATTCATGTTTTAGATAGTTTCAGAGTTAAATGTACTAGTGATTACTAAACTTTGCACTAATTTTATTTTGGATACTAAAATTTAATTTATTTATTTTCAACTACGCATCCTTAATTTAAGTCTCATCAGTTGGTAATCTGGTAATTGTTTGATGACGTGACAGTCGATAATAGAATATTTATGAAATATTCATCACATCATTCATGTCCAATCATCAATTTTTAGAAGTTAACTGCAATAGTGGTCATCCAACTTTACTTTTATTTTTTTTATCATCTAATTTTAATTTTGTTTCAAAAATGATGCTGTTAAAAATTTATAAAATTTATAGTACTTTGAATTTCTCTTAAAAATCATTTTTAATCTCTCAATCTTTTTATCTTTTCAATATAGTCCTGAAATTATAAAAAGTTTTGAAAGTTTTCTTCTCATAGGCTATGATACTATTTAAGATGAGTATGCTTTTACTAGATAGAATCAAAATAAGTTTCAAATTTTTTCTTATTTCCTATAAACATATATAAAATATGAACTTATTTGCAAAAAAAAAAAACTTTAATTTTGAATTAAAATAGTAATTATAGATTATTTAAGTACCAAAAAATTTTTAAGTGATTATTATGAAATAAATAGAAGTTTGGTATTTAAAAAGATACAAATCAAAATTTGGCAATTGAATTGAAATAAAGATAAAGTTTGATACCCTCCTGTGCATTGGGTGCTAATGATTAGGCATGGGTGAGACAAATATTTCATGAATATTCTATTGTCGGCTACTACATCATCAAACAACCACCAAGTCACCGACGGATGAAATTTAAATCAAAGATAGATAATAAAAAAAATAAACTAAATTTTAGTAACCAAAATAAAATTAATGTAAAGTTTGGTAACCACCGGTAGATTTAACCTGATAATTTCAACTATAGTTAAACAAATAATTGGTTTGTCTAAAAAGATGTTCTCTTATGTATAGATAGTTTATAAATTACTCGTTATTGATTAAAAAGTTAAAGTCTATATATTAATAATGTTAAAAATACATTAAATTTAATCACATTTAAATACATTTTCTGATATATTATGTCTGTGATAACGGAGGGATCCATGCCTTCTTGGCTCTAGAATTAATTTTACCACTTTTCGTAGCTAGGTTGGTTGCTCACATGGCTCAATAATCCCTCTTGGCTCTTGCTTGACCTGCGAATTATAAGAATAAATTAAGGTATAGCTCAAACCGAAAGAGTAAATAGTGAAGTAATAATTTTTTAAAAATATATTTTAAAATATAAAATTTAATTTTTGCTATCATCAATTTAAAAGAAATGATTGTCTCATATTTTGTAAGTCATATGTGCTTAGATTATATAATTTGTATTGCATGGATATTTTAATATTTAATAGAAATTTTTTAATATTTGTGCCTAAATTTCTCCATGTCTCTACTATATAAACATTTCGATTTAAAAGACAGGCATTTCAATTAAAAATTATTTTTTTTGTGTTTGTATCCTCATTTTCTATATCCTCAGATTTATATCCGTGCAACCTAGCATATAATCTCCTAATTAATTAAGATATTCAGGGAATGATCAAATTTAAAATGTATGAGCTACACACAAAATTTAATGTAAACATAAGCTCAAAATAATTCTGGTAGCTAAGACTCCACCCTATGCTTAAAAATCCTCAACTCATTGAATCGGTCAAAAATTAAGAATAAATCGTCATATGTTTTTTATTAATAAATAATTAAATAATTTTTTTTAATAAATGGAAGGTCAGGGGGAGTGAGAGATCAAACTCATGATCTTATATTATAACATTTATCACTTGAACCACTAGACTACAACGAAAAGACATAATTATAATTAAATACTTTAAACATCAATAAATTATATAATAAAAAATAATTTTTTAAATTTAATAAAAATTAATTTCATAAATGAAGAATTATAAACTTTCAATTTTATATTTCAAAATACTCTTAAAAAAATTACCATTAAATTATTTTCTCCCAACATTTTTAGCAATATGATTATGAACCTTCAAATTGAGTGCATGCCCTACATTGACAACCACAAAACCAAGAAGATAGATACATGTATATCATTATATATCATTTTGCATGGGGCAATTGATGATATATATGTCTTGTGTTAATGTTATGTGCAATCCAATTATCGCCAAAAATTGAAAGAAAAAAAAATCTTGATGTAAGAGTATGATCGATGTACTTTTGCTTCTCATATTTGGTTGTGAGATCAATAATGTTTTGAGGATGTTGAATGCATGAGTGGCTCTCTTCGTAATAACAACTTTGTCATTATGTGATTAAGTGGGGAATATCCCAACAAATAAAACAAAAACACACTCTATATATATATATATATATACACACGTTTATATATGAAAAATTTTGTAATTTTATCCTATAATTATTTTAACTCAAAAATTAAAATTTAGATATGAAAAGTATAAATGCATAGATACTTATGAATTTTTTTTATGATGCTATTTTGAAAAATTATATAATTACTGGAGAAAAAAAAATTCTTTGTTTTGATTCCAAAGCTTGCACAAAGCGGTAAATTCTTAATATTCTTGAGTTTATTTTAGGGTAAATATCTTTTAATATATTTTTATTAAGAGAGGAATTAAATAATTTATATAATCTTTTTTTTTTAATTAAATAAAAATTAATTTTATTGTACCCTTAAATAAAAATAATTAGATAATGCCAATGCATGTATCATACACTCGCAAAATCAATTAGGATACTGAAATGGAAAATTTTATTTAAGAATTAAATTGTTAAATAGTATAAATTTTTGCATAGTATTAAAAGGTTATGAGTTTAGTTCATAAAAATCCCTCTACTAAGTTAAATATATCTTAAAAATATCTTTGAGAAACCTAATGTGAATATATATGCTGGCCAGTATGCCTAGCTTATACCTGATATATAATTTTTGAAGCCTTTGCATCAAAATTTAGGCATTAGTACCTGATAGATAGCTAGACATCCTTTTAATTAGAGTACCAATCATTTTGTATTTACACATAGCTACAATTTAACTATAAAGTGCAATATATTTAGTGCGAAAAAAACCTCCTGAACTTCTTAAATATACTAAAAATAATAATAATAATTCTTTTATACACCGGATGTTTTGCACATCCAATAATTTAATTTGTAATATATATGTGTATATGTGCGTTGTATTTTTATTAGCTAAGTATAAAACATTCAAAGGTTTAAATATAAGCAAGAATCCCCAGGAAATAATTACTTGGATTGTTACAAGACTAGAAATTTTGGACTTTTATGGTATTTGAGGTTCATAACTAAGCATAGCTTTCTTAAACATCACTTAAATGGAAGTAAGCGAGAAAGGTTAAAGAAGAAAGAGAGGCCGGAGGAAGAAGAAACTACTTTTTTATTTTTATTATGGCACATACATAGGATAATAAACAAACTTGTTCTTGCAACAACAAGAACAAGAATAATAACAATACATAGTTTTTAGCAAAAAGTTAATAATACAAAAAAGGAGTGACAGTTAAGAAAACAAAAGGGCTCGTAGATTAGATGTGTACATGAAACTCAGAAAGGAAATGTCGTCGAATTGAGGGTGGGTTTTCCGATCTTGTGGTCTTGAAAAATATACCATTGATGAACAGCCGAGCCTTGGGAAGGATGTTCTAGTTAAGGATATATGAATCAAGCACAAGATGGTGGTATTTTGGCAACTCCTTGCCGTTGCAATTCCCCTATAACACCATCTATGGATGGTGGCCTTAATCCAAGAGGAAGCGGTAGCCATGGCTTCGCTAAAACATCTCCAATGGCTGCATCTATGCTCTCTTTGGACTGTAAAAAATCCAGCCATAAATTAGATTAGCAAATATATACGTCGAAATGATATACTTGAATTATTTTTCAAATTAAACATCCTATAGATCCAAACAAAAACGATATGATGACACAAATAATTTGTAATGCATTTTGTGTACTTGATGCACATATGAAATTTTCTTTTCTTTTTTTTGGAAGATATGAAATTTTCTTTTCTTACTGACACTAACAGTTAACAGTAGTCGTTCTCTAAAAATAGTTCAAGTAATTCCTCGTCTCCCTGCTCCCATTTAATTTGATGTTGGAAATTAACCGCTAATTGTTAAAAAAAAAAAACTAAAAGTGGTAACACTATGAGATATACTACTAAGCGACACTTAATAAAAATATATGGTTAATTATTAAAGAATTATAGAAAGGGACACTGCTCACCGGATGAAAGTCGAAAGGAGGAGGATTGGGGCCGGATTGTCTAGTCGGGACTCCAATATTGCCAGGGTCTACTTTGTACATGGCATGAGGTGGGATACCAGGGACAGGAGCTGTGCCAAATCTCTGCAAAAAAGAATGCATCTAATAAGATAAAAAGAGATTCCAATATTATATCAGTGTTCCATGCGTGCATCCAAAAATCGAGAAACAAACACCTTTAATGAGTCCAAAACAGTAATGGAAATTATTTACTACATACCGTTGCTGCAAGTGGCTGTGGAAAGCAGGCTGGTGTCCCTGGAATTAGACTATTTGGAACCTACATACACACACAATATGCCTTGGTTCAGGAAAAGAACACAAAAATTTTAGCAGAAAAATTTGGCTAAACTAAGGACTAAGGCTTATACCCTTTGCTGGTGATGGTGCCAATATGAAGGGTCTGGTGGTGGTGGAGGAGGCCATGCATGAGGTGGCGGTGGAGGTGGAGGTGATGGTGAATGAGCTAGATGTTTAGGCCACATGTGCATCATTGGCTGCTCCATTGGAGGATGACCCCATACATGCAATGGTCTAAAATGAGGGTGAGGGTGAGGGTGAGGGTGGGGGTGGTGCATGGGTGTTATTGGAGGAAAACCCATCGTCGGTGCATGCCAAGGGGTCATTTCTCTCTTGCCTCCACCACCACCTCTCGTAGCTCCATATATTTGTCGTCTATGGCTCCATGTTGCTGCTTCAGCTTCACGAGCAAGCAAATGTTTCCGGTGGGATCTATATTTCTGCACATAATCAACAATATCAATACTTCCATAACTCTCAACAAAGAACTCTACAAAACATAATCAATTCTTGTCGAGTTGCATATGAATCTGACTAGAAATAGATTAAAAAAAATTAAAAGTGAAATTTTATGTATATATTATATCTTATGGTTGTCCTTTTTTTTTTTTGGAAATTAATCAAATGCATTTTAGACCAAGAAACATGCATAAAAGGAAAACATTATTTTCTGTCCTTGCAGATCGGTTACTTCTGATCTAAGGACATTGCTTCTCTCCATGGACTATATATATATATTACGAGGTGGTAGGGATATGAAGAAGGCCATATATAAATTTGCAGGCTATGCAAAACAAAAGCATGTGCCAAACGAAGAAGAGATTAATTGTTAGAAAAGAAGTATATGTACTTGGAGATGGCTGGCAATGTTATGGCGAGTGAGACAATCAATACCCATAAGCTCTAAAATCCTTGAAGGGACTGCCTTATCCACACCCAATTGCTCCACTGCTTGCACAAATCTTCTGTGCAGTTCTGGCGTCCAATCCACCTACAGACAGTTCAAGAGAGACTTTACTATATCTCATCACCATCACACAGTACTAAAATACAATTCCATGATAACTCATCTCAAACTTTCAATTCAAAAAAAAAAAAACTTCAATTTTTTTCAAACAAAAAAAAGAAAAGAAAAGAAAACTAGTAAAAGGGCAATTAATTCGAGCCATTTCTTTTGGATATATCATTCATAAACCTCCATGATTCTCGTGAATGTACTCTTTGGCCCCATGAATATTGCTTAAAAGAACCAATCAAAAAGGAGCTTGATTTGCATTTATGTCATAAAGCTTGCCATTAATTGTCAGTTGAAGTAAAGTTAGCTAGCATTAACCTCAAAAGAAGCTAAGAATTATCATTCTTTTAGTACTATTGCTAATCAAGAATCTTTGGATTATAATTTACAAACCAAGAAAAGTCTTTTGAATTAATTACCTTCACTTTTCTCTTCCCTTGATTATTGTTACTAGTCTTGGCTTGTGTTGGTGATGTTTTTCTTCCTTTACCACTTTCTTTAGAAACTGGATTAATCACGGTGAATTCAACATCACTCTTGCTTAAAATCTCCTCTCCTGATCTTGTGCTCCAGCTCGAATCCAACCCTGAACCTGAACCTGAACCACAATTCGAAACCTTATCTTCGTCATCTTTTCTTGAACTATTCTCCAGAACTTTCTCATTACAACGTACAGATGCACTGTTCATCTCCGATTCATCACCTCCACTGCTAACTGAGAATTCAGCAAAAATTTCAGGGTCCATCTCCAAATCCGGCAACATATCACCATCATTAATCCCCACAAAAAGATCGTCGAAGTTGATGCTTTCGAGCAAGTCAGGAAAATCTTCGGACGTGCTAAAACTCTCCTTATTCGGCTCTTGGCTTTCATCTTTACTAGTGGTGGTGGTGCTTATCAAGGGTGACACAGCTAGCATCAATTCGAAACAGAAGAAGAAATGCTCCTAAAAAAAAAAAGAAACAATCAAGAACCTGTGACGCACACACTTTCTCTCTCTCTCTCTCTCTCTCTCTCTATATATATATATATATATAGATATACCCACTAAGTAGATATACTATATATGGTGCAATTCCACTACATATATTGCATGAAATTGTATGTATATAGTGGACGAAGGACAATTATTGTAGCAAAAGAAACGGGTTATGAGAAAATGGATTTTTTTTTCCCTTTGTTGTTGTTGTTGGTTTCTTTTTTCCGGTGAATCGGAGGGAGATGGAGTGGTGGAAAGGAGGGGACAAAGAGAGAGTGTTTCGAAGTGTAAATGTTGGGTGGTATTTGTTGCTGGTTTTGTTTTGCACTGTGTAAGTGGAGAGTGAGATTGAATCTTAACCACAACTTGTGTGTTGAGATCTCTCAAATTTTGTTTTCTTTTGTTTTTATGTTTTTGTTTTGTTTGGGACTCTCTATATACACTCATAATTGTATCACATAATTTTTATACTTTTTTTTTTGAGCTTGTGGATGGCTTTTTGTTTTTTTAGATTTTCAAAATCTGGAAAAAGCTCGTGAACTTTATATATATATATATATATTAAAATTTAAATTCTATTATCATAAATTTATAAATTTATTTTTTATATAAATTATAAAAAATGAGTTCAAATTTTACTATTATGAATTTATAAAATTATTTGACCTAGAAAGAAAGAGCGTCAAGACATAACTTAAATTTTGACCGATTAAAATTTGAATTCTATTATCATGAATTTATAAATTTATTTTTTATATAACTTATGAGAAATGAGTTCAAATTTTACTACTGTGAATTTATGAAATTATTTGACCTAGAAAGAAAGAGCTTCAAGACATAATTTAAATTTTGACTGATTAATTATATAATATATAATATATATGTGAACCAGAGAAGATGTTGGAAAGAGAGGAAGACTCAAAAGATAAATAAGGAATAGAGAAATGCTAATGGTTTAGTATATCTATAGTACATTGCAAAAGGAAAGTAATTTAATCATGGGAGTGAAGAAGCAATTTGAGCTTTGCTAGCTTCTTCAAAATGGAATATATAAATAATTTTTTTTAATCAATTGGTATGAGTTATTTTTTTTAAATAAAATTTTAAATTTAAATTATTATATATATAATTACATTAAATAAATTATTAAAAAAATTTATTATTTTTATAGTCATACTCAAATTACACAAAATTAATTAAAATTCAGTAAATTTTGAATACGGATGTTTACACGAAAAAATATATATATATATAATTTCATTATTTAATTTATGTGGTGTACATGGCTGCAGTTGTTTCTTGGATTCTTGAAAAGTGGCAGCCAAGAGGTGGAGGTCACAAATGAAAATATATATAGTTACTGCATGCCAATTGCCAAATGAAGAGCGTGTGCTGGACAGTATGTTCACCATGCGCCCGCAATCTGGATCTGTGGAGAGAGTCCCTCAAAAATCTCCATTTTCTTCGTCTGAGAATAATAAAAGGTCCCTTAAAAATTTATGATTTCACCCAAAGGAATTACAGCCCCATGATAGA
>CATIWM010284603.1:0-11043 GCA_949671775.1 Mallotus repandus
TGTACCATACAGCTCTCGCATCCTCAATTTACTTAAACCGTAACTCCCACACAAATATATGAGCCATACACTACAATATATAATCGTATTAAATTAGTTATTATGAAATATTTATTATTCTCATTATTATGTTTAAATCAGACCAAATTTATTAAAATTTAATAAATTTTAAATACTAATTATTTAAAAAAGTACTAGTATATATTTGGAAGAGCAAATTAATTAATTAAGTAGAGGAGATGATGATGTGCAAAGTGCATGTCACAAATAACCATGTGTCATAAAGGTTGGGTTAATAATTATATTTTTCTGGTGGGATTGTCACCATACAGCCAACAAACTAATTGCAGAAACCGTGTGGGCACTTAGTCAAATTAATTAATTAATTGAGTGAAATTTTTGCCAAAAAAAAGAGAGAAATTTAATTGTTTGTCTGCCAACTTTATTCACATACATACACACATTAAACCATAACTTCATTTCCTCAACAACAAGGAAATATTAACTTCAACCCATTTCTGCCTATGCTATTATTATTATTCTTTTTTTTGGCAAAAGAAAATAAATTATTATTATTATTCTTTCTATATTTATAATGCATTGATGTTTTAAGGTAGGAATAAATCTACAAAGGGTCACTTCAATTCAACACCACCAGGAGAATGAAGCCTTGGCCTACTGGTTAAGTTTGAGGCCCATAATCAAAAAATTATGCATTTTTTTTAACAGTGTAAAATTATTAGTTGTTAATTGTTAGATATATTGGATCCGAAAATCATCATATTCACTAATCCGCAGGTTTAGTGAGTTCCTTTAGTATCAAGGATGATACCTTAAGAAAAAAATTTCTTTAAATGGTGAGTGAAGATCTCAAATTTGATACCTCTCGCTCAGTGTGGCTGAAAATTAAATTTAAAAATTATGGATTTAAAATTTAGTCATATGAAAATTGGGTATTTATTTGAGTTATTCAATTATAAACTTTTTTTTTATCATGTTAGCATATTTGCTATTTCTTATGGTTGAGACTATTGTTGTTGGTGTTAATACATTGATATTTCTTTTTTATTACAAGTGAATCATCACATCTTTTTTAATGTGATCAATTGGTAGAGAGTTAAGCACTTTAAGTTTATTACCTAATAGAGTTAATATTTTTAATTAACAAAATGATCAAATGACCGAAACTGCATAACAGATGATAGCCCTTTATTTTAATTAAATTAGTGTACTTTTAAATTAATGTCTTTATTTTAGTTAACTCTCTCCTTTTGTAATTTTAAAAAATGGTTTTTCACATCAAACTAATACATTAAAAAACAATTTTAAAAATATTCTCAGAAAACAAAAAACCCAACCCTAATTGATATTTTGATCAAGGAGAATGTTGGACGATGCTATAAGTGATATGAATAGTATGTTAAACGATTAGTGTATTTTTTTTCCTATTTCATGGGCTACCAAAAATTATAAAACTAAAAAAAGAAAATTATTTTTTTTTACTTTTTATTATATAGCGATGTATTATTCATATCACTTGTAACAACATATATCATTACCTTTTTTGAAATATAGTCCTGGTTAAGAAGGAATTCATGTTGCATTAAGGATGGATTGAGGACTGGGGGATCAGTGGCACCGAGTAGCTAGGTAGGCTTCACAAATGATGCAAAAAAGGCCTTCTCTTCATTGAGTCCACACAAACTCGATGAACCCAATTCAAGGAGTATAAAGAGCAGCAGCAGAAGCAGATATTGAGGACAAAATGGTATCAAATTCACATGGTCATGTTATGTGCAATATTCTATTTTCAATCACACAGTTTTCACCAACTTGATGTTGTCAATGTGACCTTTTTATTATTTTTTTGAACTGGTCAATATGATTCCTTGAACATTTTTGCTTTATCAATATATATATTGACTATTTGGTTGGACAAGCTTGATCATCTAGTTTATGCACAGACAAAATTCCTACCAATTTTTGTTTATTTCAAACCAACCTGACCTAATTCAGAGAAGAAATTCCTATTGTAGAGCAATCTTATTCATGAAGTTAAGACAAATGAATTTTTTTCTAACCTACTTTTAATTCTTCCTGCAAGCATCCCCTTCACAACCAATTTGCAGCTCAATTGGGTAGGGAATTTTAATTAGATTTTGCTAGGATGTCTTACCTCACTTAACTTTGGAGTGTAGTTTATCAGCAAGTTACCAATAATGATGATTATTATTACTAACGAAATTGTAATTTAATGGTTATGGGCATAAATCAATTGGTTATTATGAAACCTTAAGAGTGAAAAAAAAAAAAAGAATGAGGCCTTGACTTCAATTTTTACGTGGAGCATATCTATAATATTTCTTGAATTATTTGTGGTAGTTTGTGGTTTGTTTGGTGGTAATCTAATTGAGATCATGGATGGTGTAATTATATATATATAATGATAATTGAATTTGAAAAAAGTCATCATAAATTCAAGGTTAAAATTATACTATTATTGATTTATGAAATTAATTTTCACTTGATTTAAAAAGAATATACAACGATAAATCAGTCTGAACCACCAGTTTTCAATGTCCACTAGACTCTACTAATCCCATTCGACCTGAACAGAATCACAAAATAGGCAAAATCGTTCTAATGACTAATTTAAAACAATTGCATGTATTATGATTTTTATTAAAGTGAAATCTATACTTGATTTAAAAAGAGAATTATAATGATAAACTAATTGACGTATGTTAAAATCCAACCTACAGTACTAATTATATTTATATGCTGCTTAAATCTTTTATAATTTTCAATTATCAGGTTTATTTATATATTCAAGAGTTCAAAAATTTCATGAATGATCTAGGCATGAAAAACTTGATCCCATGCATGTAACATTCTTACAATATAAATGACAATTATCTATAGCTTCCTTTTGCTTAAGTATATGCAAGATAGGTCTAATACAGGTTTTTGCAATGCAACCCAACTTCGGATCAAAAACAATTTGTTAGCATATGTTAGTAAACCCTTTCTCTTTGTATATTGAATGTCTCATCATTTATGCTCTGCTAATTTTTTTAATAAAGGAGTTATAGTTGAATTTTGATAGATTGCACACTTGAGATAACCTCTATTTTTAAATCGACAGCAATAAAAATTAAATTTTAAGCATCTTATGATGCCCTCTGCTAAAATTTTGATACAACTTTTGTCAGCTAAAGACTTTGTGTCTACTCGTAAAAAAGAAATAGTTAGTTATAAATTTTATTATCATTTAACTTATAGAATTAATTTTTATATATATTAGACTATTTTTCGGTTAGATCATTTGATTAATTCTTAATCACAAAAAAGCTTTATAATTACATCCTTCCTTCTCATTCAAAATGGTTGCTACCTTTGAGTGCCTTTGATGGCAACATTAATACTAATGCATGTTTTTTTTTTTTTTCAAAAACAAAAGTATATATACCATTATTAACTAATAGCATAGCACCTATATGCAAGGACGAATTTGGGAATGACTTTTTAACGTATACAATTAATTAGTAACCTTCCTCACGAGTAGAAAGTGACAAAAGATATGAACATTTAGTTGAGAAAAGTAAGGTTTAAATTCTTCATTTTTCTTTCTCCTTTATATGTTGTTGAAAATTAACCATTTGTACTAGTTATGAAAAAAAATTAATTAGTACCCATGTTGAAAATGAATTATTTTAATTAAAAAGAAATCATTTTTATTTTATGTTCAGAAAAAATTCAAAATATCGTGAAAAATTATATATATAGCAATAACTTACCTCAATTACTAACTCAAAATCACCCCAAATACTAATATTTTAATTTTACTTTTATTTTTTAGTAGTAGGACCATCGATTTAATTTATTATCAAACTAGTAGAAAATAATACACTTGTCACAACACCATTGTGTGGGTGTGTATATATATATATATATATATAACTGAAAAGCCTCCCATATAAAGAAGGCAAAATTATATATGTATATGGGCATGTATTATTGCTGAAGGTTAGGTACCTGATTAAGAGCTTTAAGGCATAAAACTGTATTCTATTACATTTAATGAGCTGCTAATGTATTGCTTGCCATGAGGCTACATATAACAACCAATCTATGCATATGTTTAATGAGAAAATAAGAGAAAAAATTCTTCCTGCATGAGTATATATATCCAATAAATAAAGAAATACATAATGAATAAAAATAATGATAATTAATGAAAATTTTTATTTACATTCTGCATATTACATTAAACCGTTATGACATGTTTTTAAAATATTTTATTTAACTAAAACAACAAAGCATATATATTAAGAATTTGATTGTTGGTAGAATTATCTTAAATGGATTGGTTTAAGTAATGAGAAACTTAATTTTTTTAAAATAAGGTTTTAAATTTGAATCCTATTATCTTGGAAGAATTTTACAATGGGTCCATTCAACTCAACTTCGAAGTAATTAAAATTCATATGTAACTACTAAATACTTTAAAAAATTAAACACAGTTAAATGAGATATTAATGGAATATAAAACATACTAACTATTGAAACCCAAAAAACTAAATGCAATTAATGAGATATTAGTCAAGTGTAAAATAGTAAAAGTAATTGTCACTCGTTTAATTATGCAGTAAAACCTTAAAATAGATAAAAATATTTTTTTAGAAAAAATTAATGTCTCTGTGACAAGGTTTGTTGGGTTAAGTTATCAATCTTTGTAGATATATGTTAACGTGGCGTATAATCATTCTTTCTTTGTAGATGTATCAACCTAAAAAAGCTTGGGACACCAACGAGCCCCATCAAGAAGTATATAAAGCAGGTAGTTGTAAACTGATAAACTGCCTATTCATCCATTGAGAACAGTCAAAAATCCAATGCTCCACTTCATAAAACCATAATACTGTCATCTTTTCAAGAAACAAAACAAAAAAAGTGGGAAAAAACCCTTCATTTTTACGCCTACAATCATAATTAGACAATTAAAGATTCATCACGAACAGCTTGAAACAATAAGACCCAGATATGGATTCTATTGTTTCAGAGCTGGAAGGAACTCTACTGAAAGATCCTGACCCTTTTTCTTATTTCATGTTGATAGCATTTGAAGCTTCAGGTTTGCTTCGTTTCGCATTGTTGCTGATTCTGTGGCCAGTAATTTGCTTGCTAGACATTTCAGGACTGGAAGATTATGGGCTAAAGCTAATGATCTTTGTCTCTACTGCCGGGGTTCGAGAATCGGAGATTGAAGTGGTAGCAAGAGCTGTTTTGCCTAAATTTTTTATGGATGATATCGACATGGAGGCATGGAATGTCTTTAGTGGTTACGATAAAAGAGTTGTTGCCACTAAAATGCCAAGAATTATGGCAGAAAGGTTCGTCAAGGAGCATTTAAGAGCTGATGAAGTTGTTGGAAGTGAACTTGTGGTGAACCGATTTGGACTCGCTACAGGTTTTATTAAAGGTGCTAATACTGATTCTTTTATCTCCCGCCGAGTTGCTAAGCTGTTTATTGACGAAAAGCCTGCATTAGGATTGGGAAGGATTACTTCAAGTTCTTCATTCTTGTGTTTGTGCAAGGTGAGTGCTATATTTACTTGAATTAAACAAAAAAGATATCAATTTGATGAACTAGACAATTAGTAACTTTAGTAACTTAATTTCATTTTTTTCGGTATCCAGTAGTTACAATAATTTTGACTATTTTGGTTGATTCGGGTCAACCCACAAAGGAACAACATTCTCCTTGCATTTATTTTCTCTATACATAAGAATCGAACCACATACCTTACTTAAAGGAATTTCTTTTAATATATTTTATTTGATTGAAAATTTTTACCATGAATAACACATATTTTAAATATTTTATGCTTACCAAATTAAAATATTATAACACATACATATGATAACTTTGAGTTTTACCTTATAATATATTTGGAGTAGATAAGGTTTTTTTTCTTTTAATCTTCAGAATCTATAAATGCACATGTTTTCTTAACGGATTTTGAGTCGGGTGAATTCCATAACAGGAGGAACTCTTCGACCCAGTTTCTTCTATTTCATAACCTTGAGTGCGATTAAGCTTGTCAGTTTATTTTATGTCTAAACAGGAGCAAATGCACCCACCATTCATCACCAACGAGAACCAACACGTCAATCAGCTAATACGGCCTCTCCCAGTGATCTTCCACGACGGCCGCCTTGTCAAGCGTCCGACGCCATCCACTGCTCTCATGATTATCCTATGGATTCCACTAGGCGTCGTACTTGCATTTATTCGAATCATGGTGGGGATAATGCTGCCAATGTGGGCTAAACCCTACTTCTCTCGACTATTTGGTGGTAAAATCATAGTCAAGGGCATGCCACCACCACCACCAAGTGATGGCAAAAGCGGTGTCTTATTTGTATGCACTCACCGAACTCTAATGGATCCTGTAGTCTTGTCCACAGTACTAAAACGGAAAATCCCTGCAGTCACATACTCAATTTCAAGATTATCAGAAATATTATCACCCATCCCGACTGTTCGGTTAACAAGAATTCGCGAAGTTGATGCAGAGAGGATCAAACGTGAGCTCTCTAGGGGTGATCTAGTGGTGTGCCCAGAAGGAACAACATGTAGAGAACCATTTTTACTGCGATTTAGTGCACTTTTCGCAGAATTAACAGATCGGATCGTGCCGGTAGCCATGAACTACCGGGTAGGATTTTTTCATGCAACTACAGCTAGGGGGTGGAAAGGTCTGGACCCTATCTTCTTCTTCATGAACCCTAGACCAGTATATGAAGTAACATTCTTGAACCAGTTGCCAGCGGAAGCTACATGCTCGTCTGGTAAAAGCCCACATGACGTTGCAAATTATGTTCAGAGAATCTTAGCCACTACGTTAGGGTTTGAGTGCACAAATTTTACTAGAAAAGATAAGTACAGGGTTCTTGCAGGGAATGATGGAACTGTATCTTATACTTCTTTTCTTGATCAGATCAAGAAAGTGGTGAGCACTTTCAAGCCCTTTTTTCACTAATTAAAAGATGATCTGATCGCCCTTATCGAATGGCCCTCTGGAGGTAGTTATAAAAAAAATAATTAGTGAATAATAAATTAGTTTTTTCTTGTTAATTTGTTATACTTGTTCAAAGGGTTGTTTCTTCTTCTTTCTTTTTTTTTGTTTCTGTAAATTAATGGCTGGATATTTGTATTCTTTTCATATTTATTTTTGAAACATTATTTCTGGAATTGTTGATTAATAATGTAAGAGAACTACTAGTATTACTTATTATTATTGCTAATCCAAGTTGTTCTTGGAATGAGATAATGTATAATTTTTTTTTTCACAAGTTTATAGTTGCTTAAACAGAAAATTATGAGGTAGCTCTTAACCCTTGCGATTGTGTTGTAATAATGGGTTTTCTGGTTCATTTACAAAAAGAAAAAGAAATTATAGTTGACTTATAAGGTTTTTTTATGTGATAAATTCTTGTCACTTGCAATTTGATAGAAAAAATAATATGACAATGAACTCACCAAATTTAAAAATGGAAAATAGCTCATACCCCACTCCAAATCTAATATTTCATGTTGAGACATGGGAGTGAGGATATATATCCTTTGCTAAAAGTAATTATATATTTTAAAAAAATTGAATGTTAAGGATATATTAGTAAAAAAATTATAAAAGTTAAGGATACAAATATTACTATTTTTTTTTAATTTTCACATCAGTAAATAAATTTATACATACATGTAATGTCAACATATTATATCAGCATGAGGACACACTATTTTGATAGTAAATAGATTTGCAACAATTAAAAAATTTAAATATCAATTCACCATAATTTTAAAATAAAATAAATTGATAAAAATAACTAAAGTTTATGGGATTCTTATCCTTAAACCATGAGAATGCCCTCTTGGTGTGTGAGGAGTTAGATCGGCAGAGTCGAGCTCCCAAAATTGATATAGCAAGAAGACGATGCACTGATTGAGGTTTCAATTAGGCTTCAAAAGCCCAGCATATAAATGCACTATCCAAAAAAAAAAAAATTCAATAAAATTTGAATTAGTATAATAGGGCAATAACTCGTAAGTTCAAAATCCAGACCATATTTTCAAAGTAAATAAATAAAAATAAAAATTAGCAATTTTGGTGGTGTAATATTCACACGATTTTTTTTTACTAGCGTTTCTTTATAATTAATAATGAATAATTAATTATTTATTAAATAATTTTTTTAAATTAACTTCATTATATATTTAATAATTAATATAATTTTATTGTTTAATAATTAAAAATGTTTAATTAAAATTTTTAAATTATTAAGTTGTAAAGAAATTTTACAAAAATAAATTAGCAAGGAAGACAAGCTCTACATAACTGAAACAATAAAAAAAAATTAGAATTTTTTAGATTAATATTACTGATTAAATTAAATAATAAAATTTGCCCTTAATTTTATAATATATAATTTTATTTTTATATGTGTTTGTCTTTGAATATAGTAATTTCAATTATATTACGTTTTATAAATGTAATAAATGAATATTTTAAATGTTTGGTAGTTTTATTAATTATTAAAAGGTGCAATGTATAGTATTCCAAACAACGTTCCTTCTCTTTTCTCTGTTTTATATATGTCATGAATTGAAAGTACAATCCCAACTGAAACTATATATATATTACACGTACCATTTGACCAAAATAATTTATTTCCAATTCAATTCAAGTATTTAGTTGGTCTTGGTGACCTTCTAGAGATGTATATATAGATATTTAATACGATGCAATGAACCCATTTTACATCATTTAACGTGCATGAGAATTCAGCCATCATTCCTGAGTTTGGTCAGGGTGTATAGGTTAGAATTCAACTATATATATATCATTTTTATTTTCTTTTTTTCCTGGTTTGGTGAGGTTAGATTTTGATAACTTCATTTTCTTGCACAAAGAAATTGCAACAACCAATTAGTAATTAGTCTCTTTGGTTGTTAAGCCTCCTTAATTTGTATTCATTAAAAGCTATAATGATCTTATAATACATCCGTTCTAATTATAATTTTATTTCTTTTTCTTTTTTTATCATTTGTTTGTTTAAAAAATTGGTAGAATTTTTTGTTTTTTTTTCATAAAGATAGGTATAAGTTAGAAATATTAGATTTGAAGCAAAGCTATATAGCCGTACCTACAAATTTATCTATGGACACTGATATATATTATAGGCTGTGATATGAATAATTTCGTTGCAGTTAGTAAAAATTATGCTTTTATTTTTTAAAATTTTGTGGTGTTCCATGAAAATAAAAATAAAAAAATAATTTTTAAATACTACAATAATACTGTTCACATTGCAACCCATGACACAAAATATTATCCTTTATCTACATATCTACTTTAAGGAATTTGTTTCTTTCTTTTTCAAATGTGTTATTTTAATGAAAAATTAAAATAATAATTAATCTGATGAGTATTCAAAGCAAATTATTAGTCAAAAAATGAGGAGATAAACTAAGTTGAAGGAAAAAGATTGTTGGTTTGAAATATAAACTTGAGATTTTCAAAGTTCTAAAGAGATGTCAATGAACATTATTTAATGCCTAGTCTACTACCCACAATGTAACTTTTGCATGCATGACATTTGAGTGAGCTGATTATGAGAAAAGCAAAGCATAAAAACTATAATTGAAAATATATGGGAAAAGATTTTTATGTTGGATCATAATCTGAACAGTTCTCTTTATTTTTATGGATTATTAAAAACATATAAAAGTAAAACATTACACGAAAATAATGACATTGACACGGCAAATAAAAGCGTCTAAAATATTAAAAAAATTTAATAAATGGAAAATAATGGTTTTCAAAGTTCTTGTGGTGAAAGTATTAAAAAATAATTTATAATTTTGCTTCGCTACATGTCACAACTTGCAACTTATATAAGCGTTCAAAATATATATCTCTTTTTTTCAAGTCAAATTATATATATCTATAACTTTGGTGGGTGTGATATTTCGATTTATCTTTGTATAAGCATATATGCAATTTTTATGAACAAATCCAAACATACATTTGTGCTCAAAATTTAATCAATTTAAAATAATCTAGGATTTGATTCAAAGAGGCTTTAATAAAAGTGATGTATTTTACTAACATTATTTCCTGAGTGCATTAGTCAAGGTTATGCTTTAACGATTGGGAGAGCTTTAAGCATATAGCTATTCTTCCTCTACGAATAAATTAAGTTGATGCCAACCATAGAAAGATGAGAACCAAAAAGGAGTTCGAAAACCAAACATACAAACAAATTAATTAATAGCTTATAATCTTTATATGTCGTGCCATGAAAAAATAATTTGAGAGAATAGGTTGAATTCATATGTGTCAATTGGATAAATGCGTATTCAAAAATTAATCTTGTCAATCCTCAAAAATATAAATAACTTAATTTTTTTTTGTTATTATTGTAAAATGTAGGAAATTCAATTATAAGTTGAATCAGGTGTTTTGTAATATTTTAACTTCAAATTGATAATACGGGTGTTCTCCTATTCAAAATAAAACTCTTAGAGAGAATATATCACGTAACTTATTGTTAGCTGATAATAAAAAAGTTTATTTTAAATAAGGTATTCACAAATGAAATTTAATCTTATAAATAAAGTACATTAATGATGGAAGTTTCTTAGCTATTGCATGGTGTGTGTGCATATGCATTATAAAGGGGGATCACGTGCAAGTCAAACTTTGGGCAAAAATGCGAAAATGACAATAGGAAGTGAAATGAAGTCTTTGGTAAGCAAAGGAGCCCATAAATTTGCATTATTCCAAAGACTCCAACTTTGAAGTCTTTTGCCTTTATGAGTGCCCTAAGATATACCCAAACCGCTCCTTCTTTCTAGTGTGCTTTTCAGCCTTGTTTGTTTGTTGCAAATAATTAAATTGTTTCAGGGAATTTTTTTATTATACTTTTTCTTGTTTAATTATATAAAAAACAAATGATTAAATATTATAAATATCTATT
>CATIWM010284613.1:0-14146 GCA_949671775.1 Mallotus repandus
TTTCTCCAACTCAAGATATCCAAGCATCAATCTTCAGGGCAATATCTTTCTCTTCACTTTCTTTTTATTTTTTTTATCTTTTTATTTCTTTTCTTTTCTTTTTGCATGAATTTTAGTCATTGAAGACAATGACAATGATAAGTGTGGGGGAGGGTGCCATTTGCATTTTCATTTCATAATTTTTTATCTAGTATTTTAGTTTTTCATATTGCATAACCACATTGCATTTATATAGTTTATATTCTTATTTATTGCTTTGACATATAAAGAATAATAAAATAATTTTTTTTTATAAATTTTCATTAACCTTCAACTCAAATTTTCTACACTTTTAGTTGGGTTGTCCTTAAAATTTTTTGTTTTGTTTTGTTTTTATGCAAAATTGATGCTCGATTGCAAGTAAAGAACAATAGGGTATAAGCTTGCTTTCCAGTTCAATTATCAAATTATTGAATTGTTTATTAGTTAAGAGGGTTGTACATGGTCATTATGTATGACAAAATTAGTTTTTATGACCTAAGCATGAACTTGGAGATTGAATCTGAGCATGATTTTGGGAGAGAGTGCATTGTGGTTTGTAATTTCGGAAAAAAAAAATCTCTTTCCATAAGTAAGAAAAGTGTTTAAGTTTAAATTTTTACATGCTCTGAATCTACTCCAATGCTCTAATTAGAGTATGAGTATCTAAAGGAGCCACTTGGCGGTATCCACGCTTAGTAATACAGGAATAGGGGGGTTCCTTAAGAGTGGTAAAAATTGATTAGAGAGAATAAAAAATTGTGAGATGGAGCGTAAAACGCACTCACCCAAGCCAAAAAAAAAAGTAAATAAAAGAAAAGATATTATGAAATGGAGCGTAAAACGCATTCACAACTAATTTTTGTTTTTCAAAAGAAAAAATTATAAGCTTAAATTCTCTTTTTCTAGCTTAAGTTCATTAGATTTCAAAGAGTTATATGCTTGGGTTATGATTAGTAAATTGTTCATATATGATGTAATTTTGTTCGATTATCTTCTTTAGTAAACAACTTTCAATCTCGGTGTTATCGGCTTGCATGTCTTAAAAGCTAAGTCTTTTGTTATAGTTGAGCCTGTTCTTAAAATTCAAATTTGATTTTTGCTTGAGGACAAGCAAAACTTAAGTGTGGGGGAATTTGATGTGTGTCATTTTTACATGTATTTTGAGTTGAGTTCTAATGAATTTTGAATAAATAATTGTTTAATTTGGGTAGAATTTGAGTTTGATTGAGAAATATTATAGTTTCCTATTTTATTTAGGATTCTATTATTTTTAGTTTAATTCTAGTCAAAAAAAGGAATTTTACTTTAATGCCTAATTTGTTTTCCCTCTTTTGTAAGATATCTTATTGAAGGAATCCATGAAGAGCACGGAATGACCTAACAGGGTTTGAACACCGGAGCTATGCAACTAGTGTGACGTGCTAGAATTCTGACTTAAAGAGTTGCACGCCCATGTTGAAGTGGTGTCAGGCGCAGAAAAGTTTCCTTTTCCAAGAAGGACTCAAGATTTCAAGGGCAAATAGGTTTTCATTAGTTTCCTATAAAAGGGGATAATTGAGAAGGCTTTAAGGGGGATTCATTCTACATTCTCAAAACTACAAACAAGAGCTTAATAAGGGAACAAGGGTTTGAAGATTGAAGCAGTGCATAAACTAGTTTTATCCATTCTTCTTCTTTATTCTCTTGTTATTTATTTTATGTTTGTAATTCTTTTTAAAACCATTTTTTGCTAAACTTTATTTTAGGGTTTAGGTTAGAAGTAGCTATTCTATGATGTGATTGAACATAAGTCTTTTATTAATTTGATTTTCAGTTAATTCTATGTTGACCTTAATGTCTTGTTATCATTCCAGGCCTGTTTGATTGCATGTTTATGGGTAGATTAACCAATGAGAGTTAGAGGAATTTATCAACTTAACACTCATAGGACTTAGATCACTCGACCACAAGAGTAAGCAGGCTCTACGGGGAACCATGACATTAGACAGGGGTCTACGGTGGTAAATTAAATGTTAAGGAACTTAATGAGTTTTGATTAACTTCTTACTCACAAGAGTAGGTTAAACTTTAATCTTAACATGCTTAGTTGAATTCGAGAGAGTCTATAGATATTTTAGAACAATTACCCTTAATTGTGATCAAGGTGTTTAATAATTATATGTTCATGATTTGATTGGAATAGTAAAATTAAACCTATGCTCTATGTTTTAACTATTTGATTTTCTCTTAGTTTAATTTGTTTAGATTTATATTATTTGCTAAATTACTTTGTTTGATTTGCTAGCTAAGAACATAGGTAGAACTATTAGTATTCAATATTCAATCCTTGTGGGAATAATATCTTTTGTACTATAATTCACGATCCGTGAGCTTGCGGGTTTTAAACACAACAGCAAGTAAGAATCTTATATAAATAATTATATAAGATAATGGGTAGAATCTATACTATGAAATTGTATTACTCTTCCTAATACTTGTAAATTGGTTTGCAATGGGTATGTTCATGCATGTAGCATTAGAATAGCAGAAAATGGTGTTCAAGTTATACCTTCTTTGTGGTAGTTTATAGTAACACAACTGTCCTGGTTTAGGCTTATGAACACTCAACAGTGATAGAAAGGTCATGCACTTCAAGAAAATTAATCTTAAAAGGAAGAAAAATTAGACATTATTACACTATATATCAAACTTTAATGTTCTTCACAAGAATCAATTAATTATTGATGGCTAAAATTTGAAAAAAAAAAAAAGAAAGCTATCAATTTATCATTAACTTCGAGCCAATTATGAACTAAATCCTACTTTAAAAGTTATCTTAGTTTTCTCCTTCAACTTTAAGAATTGTATCAATTATCCAATTTTACTTAAAGGATCTAGTTATATTTTCAAAAATTATTTTTAGATAGCATGCTCTAGGATGTTGTTGCCGCTGAATCCTCCTCTGGATTCAACCGGCATTCCTATCCCTTATCCTTGTAATGATCATGTGGGACACATTGCTTTATTTTCGTTTAAGGGTTTCCTTAGTCCTGACATCGCTCACATCATACCCTTGCAAACTGAGAAGAAGTCCTACGTTGTTGTCATATATTCCTCGACTGATAACCCTTTCCTGGTTGTATATGTTCCTATTTTAGGCACCAAACTGAACTTTGCTAAGCCTTCCTACCCCCAAGCAGCTGCGAGTTCGATAGTTTTGACATCCGATGGTGCAGTAACATCAAACAAGGGTGGTTATATAGCAATCAAGATTGATCAAAAACTTTATGAACAACAGTTGGTTATTTGTCAACATGCCCTTATTGCAAAAGTTGTTTTGTTGAAAGGGGAGACACCATGGAAGCTACGGGACTTCAAGAAGAAACTTTCAACAGTGTGGGGCCTTTCTTCTGATTTTGGAAGCTGATATTATTAGGCCTCAGATTTTATCACATAATATTGAATTCAGCCATGGAGAAAAATATAGTTTGGGGCCGAGGTTCTCTTGCTCTGAAACCAAGGATTCTTAGGCTGCAGCACTGGACACCTGATCTTAATCGCTCTACCAAAAAATCGACGAATGCTCAGGTATGGGTTCATTTCTACAAGCTACCTTGGGAATATTGGCATTCCAAACTCTTAGCTTCCATTGCTCAAAGGATTGGAGTACCTCTAAAAATTGATAATGCATCAATCAAAGGGGAATTTGGCCACTATGCACATGTTCTCATTGATTTGCATTTATCTCATCAATTGCATGATAGTTTACTTGTTGAAAGAATTGGCAACATATTTTTTTTATTGAAGTAGTGTAAGAGAAGTTACCTTCCTTATGCTCGGTTTGTTCAAATATTGGGCACATTCCTCAGGAATGTAGATTAGCAAAACAATCAACTATTTTGAAGGTACTAGGGAAACCTACAGATAAATAAAAAATCTGAAAACCAAAAAATGCTGATGTTCTGGTTTCAAATGTGTTTAGTTCTCTTCAGATACCAAACAATGACACGAATTTGGAGAAATAGAAAAATAATACTGTAGTTCATAAGGAGCCTACAACCGAAATTGCACCTGCACTCAATTCTGATGGTCCCACTATTGATCCTATTCCTGAAATGAAAAATCTTCTTGTCAATGCTGCTCATTCAGGGGCAACTACAGACCTTCCTCCTTTGGAGGTGGATGACGAAGCCATGGACAAGGATTCAAATCATAAACCTTTGTTTGATGGTCAGCAGTAGTTGAATGATGATGTTCAAACTTCATTGGCAAATGGTGCTTCCTCAGCTAGGAAGGAATGCCTTTAAATTCTGATGCAATTTCCAATTGTATTAAATTACTAGATAATCAACTTATAGCTTAGCGTGAGATGGAGATGGTTTCGAAACAGTCATGGGCAGATATGGTTGGTAAAGACAATGATTGGCAAGCTGCTTTTGCGAAGAAAAAGAAGAAAGAAAAATTTAAACCAATGCTTACCTGCAATAGGCCTCAAACGAGATCTCGTTCTCAAACTTCTCAATGAATGTCTTATTTTGGATTTGCTCAGGGTTAGTTTGTGAAGAGTGGAGAGTTTGTTTCTCTCTTTTGTTTTTTCCATTTCCCATGTGGTTGTTTATATTACATTATTTTTTCTCTTTAATAAATAATCTTAGTAAAGGTGCATGCCTTCTCTAAGAAGCTTTGTAAAAAAAAAAATTAAATCACTATAAAAAATTTTACATTTGTTAAAGGAAAAAATAAAATATAAAAGAATAATTCTAAGTTTTAATTTTACCACTCTCGACATAAATTTAAAAATTATTTTTAAATGTTTTCATGAATTTTAACTTTTTCACTAAAAACCCTTAAATTCGAAATACTTTCAAGTGTGTTAGTTCAAAATTTTTCTAATAGTAGTCAAATAAAAAAAGTATAAAACGAAAAAAGAGAGATTTTGAAATACTAAAAATATTATCAAAAACAAAAATATTTGATTTTCTAGAAAATATGAAAAAATTAAAATTAAAATTTTATTATTATTTATAGTGATAGTTAAAAGCAGTTACTTTATATTTATATTTATATTAGTCTACATAATAAATTGATTAACAAGGTATAACTCTTTTGTTTTCTTATTATTTTTTATTAATATATAAAAAATTTAAAATTTTATATAAAAATTTTAAAATTAATTTTAAAATTTATATTAAAATTGATACATAAAAATGTCGTGGTTGCTCCAATGTCCAAACAAAAATTGAAAATTGACACAGGAATTAGTGATGCATTTCGATGAAATGTCGTTGCATTGGAGATACTCTAGGCTCAAACTCGCAGCGCGACTAAATTGGGTCCTTTGAAAAGTCTTCTTCTACATCATTTGACCAGGTGCTACAAATATTCATGACCGAGTCAAGCCTTTGATTTTTCCTAGTGACTTGAGGGCACTTCTTCCCAATGTGTGTGGTTCTTTAAGGGAGTTACTTCCCAGCTTCTAGCCTTCTTCACTTTTAGTCATTATTAATATCACCGCAACACCATTGATGAGCATTGTATAGCATTAGTCTTGGTTTTTTTCATTACATGAAGGTCTCAGTTTTTTTTCTTAGCAAAATAAGAGAAAAGTTAATTAAAAAAAAAAGTTTAAGCCTAAAATTGACTTTTTGTGTAACAAGAACAAGCAAAATCAAGATCTATATAAATTACTACTTGAAACACTTAGATTCTGAAAATATGACAATGGGATGGATTATAATTCCATAATTACAGTGCCGTTGATATTTTCATACAACAGTACTGTAACACGGCTTGGTACTGTTAAAATCAGGAAATGAAAGAGAAAAAATAATAAATAAATGTCAATTTGACTTCTGAACCTTTTGCTCATGGTCAAAATTAGCCATTTTACACTTTTTTGAGTTGATGTACCATTGAATTTTGGTTGTGATAGAAGCTAAATTAAATATTACACTTCACTCCTTATTTTAAAATTAAGCTCCTGTGTCACGGTACAAACATTCGTACCTATACAAATAAAATTAGAATCATTACATTAATTTTTATTTAATTACAATAATTAATTATTCTTGTATATCAATATTTATAATATACATCAGTGGTTAGGATTATATAAGTATTAATCTAACGGTTATAATTTTTAAAATGTAATTTATCTATAACTTGTGAAATTTGAAAATTTAATAACATATTATACTAACCAATAATTTTAATAGTTTTAAAATTTTAAAATTTTATTTATTTTATAAATCAATGTTATTTCTAATATTATACGTAACACTTAAATTTATTTATAATTTGAAAATAAAAATGCACAATTTAATATTTATATTGATATAAAATATTATTATTAGCTTCTACAATTGTTAATATTAAAGTAATAAAAATATAATAATAAACTGAAATTAAATTTTATAATAACAATACTAATAATAATCATTATTATAATAAATTTTTCTTAACTTATTATTATTATTATTATTATTATTATTATTATTATTATTTGAAGTATGGGGAAAAAAAGAAAAAAGAGGGCTTTATGTATCTTTCAAATTAGAATGATTACTTAATTAGCCTTTCTTCTTCGAAGGACTGATTTATTGATTGGGGTAGTCTCTATTCGTAAGAATGGTATCACTGACAGAGTGATAGCGGTATGAGCATAGTAGAATGTCCCATCTGTATCAGCTAAGTCTCCTTAGAGCATCTCTAATGCACTCTTTATTTCACCTAAATTCTTTATTATAATTATTTTTCATAAAGGATTAGAATTTGAAAATCAGAGAATGCACCCAAGAATCTCAACTAGGTTGACACCCTCTTAGCGTTCACATCACACTTCCAAAATCCTAAATTCAATTAAAATAAAAAGAGTTGGTACAAGCCAAAAAGAAGGAGCAAACAAAAGGACTAATTAAATATGTAATTAGACCTTCCATAAAAATCACTATAAATAGCATCTAAATAGAAGTCAGGAGCTGTATCCCACCAAAGCTCTGAAGATGCGAAAACTCCACACTTTGCAAGAAGGTCAGCTGCCACATTGCCTTCTTTGAAAATATGAGACACCTTGAATTGCATTTGGGAAACCAAATTCAAGCAGTGCAGCCACACAGATTTAAGAGCCCAAGGAGCCTGATGACTTCTTGACTGGAAAAGCCCAACCATAAAGGAGGAGTTACACTTTAACCATAGCCAATGCCAACCTCGATCCCATGCGATATTAATAGCATAAATTGGTGCTTGAAGTTCCGCCAAATAAGCAAAAGAGCAGCCAATAGGAAAAGCAAACGAACCTCTTGCAAAGTGGCGAGAAGTGCGAAAAATACCCCCGGCTCCCGCATCCCCAGGACTGCCTAAAGATGAGCCATTAGTGTTGACAACACACTGAAATAATTAATAGAGATTGCCTTAGGATTCCTTGAATTTGGAGAGCTCGCAGAATCTGAAACTCATTAGTTGAGTTATACATACAGCCTACTTTGAAGAAACCAACTTCCTTAATAGCAATCCATACCCCACGCACGATGACATGGATGTTAGGCACACTACCATTAAAAATGACATCATTTCGATAATTCCAAATAACCCATAAGCCATTGACTATTGTAGAACACCAAAGAGCTGCAACTTGAGAACTAAACCGGTGATTCATTGTATCCATAATAAAGTCAGCAATAGAACTTGTAAGACAAAGTTGCTTGCCGAATAACATCGAGATAGATTGCCAAACTACAACTGAAAAACTACTTTGCAGAAAGAGATGTTGACTATCTTCCAAAGAGGATTGGCACAAACAACAATGTGAGGCAAAAGATAAACCTTTGTTATGCAAATGGTCATCCTTAGGAAGATAATTGTGTACTGCTTGCAAGCAAAGTAAGGAGCGAGAAGGAGGGAGGACCTCCTTCCAAATAAATGAATGCCAAGTTACCATGGAACGTGCAAAATGGAGAAGGTTGTACATTTTCTTTACTGTATGAATGCCATCAGGAACTCTGGTCCATACACAAATATCTTTCTTGGCCAAAATAGGAGAGATATTTTTAATAGAATGTCGGACCATTACATTGTTGATATGCGACGGATTCCAAGAATTATTCAATAAGAATCTGTCAATAGGATCCACCAAATAAGCTTAATCTTTTCTAGGGATGCCTAATTGATTAGAAACAGTAGGAAAAACCCATTCATCAGTCCAAAAATTCAAACTACTATTTTCTCTAATGTACCACAGAATATCCAATCAAAGAGAAGCATAAATTTCCTTGATAAAAGACCACACTGAGGACAAAAAATAGCTATCTCTCCCAATACCTGAAGGATGCAAGAAATGACTTCTAAGGATGTTCATAGGATAAGAATTCTCAATAATTAAGTTCCAAGCAGTCTTGGTAAGCATAACATCATTTAAAACTTTTAACTGCTTAATGCCAAATCCACCCTTATTCAAAGAGAAGCAACAAATACACCAAGAAATAGTAATAAGCTTCTTACAATCAATAGAGCCTGACCAAATAAAATTTCTCATACAATGCTCTATGTAAGAAATAAGAGATGAAGGCCACTTATAAACAGCAAAAGAGTGAAGTATGGAACTAGTAATAATAGAATTAACAAGAGTAATACGACC
The DNA here is from genome assembly GCA_949671775.1 of Mallotus repandus. Lineage (NCBI taxonomy): Eukaryota > Viridiplantae > Streptophyta > Magnoliopsida > Malpighiales > Euphorbiaceae > Mallotus > Mallotus repandus. The sequence continues at coordinate 8,633 of CATIWM010284613.1, forward strand.
AACCTAAGATAAAGAGTTACCCTTCCATTTACAAAATTTTCCAAAAATTTTGTTTGCAAGAGGCTGTAACCATTTTTTCTTAGGTGCACCTGCAAGAGCACCTGCAAAAAGAGGAACCCCTAAATAATTAAAAGGCAAAGAGCTTTTCACCATACCCGTAATTCCTTGAAACTTGGCAACTCAATGATCATTAATTGAAGCACCATAAAAAATTCTGACTTTGTGCAATTAACCACTTGCTCAGATAAATTGGCATAGCACTAGAAAACCTCATTAATGGCTTGAATATTGTGCATATAAGCCTTAGCAAATAAAAGAATCTCATTTTGCATATAGAAAGTGAGTGGGAAAAGAAGAATTCCTTATGTACATCATAGGTTGAATAGCACCTTGCTAAGTAAATCTTCCTCCAGGCAAAAGAGAAGGGGAGATAGGGGATCGCGGACACCTTTGGAACAAGGAAAGTAACCCATGATTTTGCCATTAATCAAAATAGAAATTCGAGCAGACAAAAACAAAGACAAAATCTAGTCTCTGAATTGGAAGGAGAAGCCAAAAGTCTCTAGGACATCCAAAATAAAATTCCAGTCAAGAGTGTCAAACGCTTTCCTAATATCAATTTTCATTGATAAATTTCCCCCAAAATAAGTTTTTTGTAGCATATTAATCCCTTATGAAGCCCCCACAATACAATAAAAATGTTGCGTTGCTTTAAAAACCCAAACTAGTTACAGGAAATTGTCCTTGAAGCTATAAGAGAAAGGCGATCAACAAGAATTTTGGTAACAATTTTGAAACTAAAATTGCTTAGAACAATTAGGCAAAATTGCTTAGAATAATTGGGCAAAATTGCTTAGAGCATTTTCCACCTTTGGAATTAACACCATAAAACTGGAATTCATACCTGAGGTAACAATCCTAGAAAGGAAAAAACTTTGAACTGCAGTGCAGACATCATTCTGAATCAAATCCCACAAAGTCTGATAGAAGATCCCAGTGAACCCATCAGGGCCCAGTGCACTATTGGCATCCATGTTGAAAACCGACTTATCTCATCAAAAGATTGACATTTAACCAATGAAGCATTATCATCATCAGAAACCAAAGAGGGAATAACTGACCGAATAAAATTAATATCAGAAGACAGTCCAGCATCTACCCAAAAAAGAGTTTTATAAAAATATATCACATGATTCGCAATGAGATGCTTATCATCAGTGACTATTCAATCAATCTACAACTGATAAATACCACGTTTAGATTTTTTTCGAGCCAATTGTTAGTGGAAGAAAGCAGTATTCCGATCACCAACTACTAACCATTTATTTATGCACCACTCCTTTAAGAAAATTTCCTATTGCTTGAGAGATGAATCAAGAACCTCATGAACCTTTATCTCCTTCTTATGACGATCCTCATCAAGACCATAAGAGGCAATTTTAGCTTGAATGTCCTGAAGAGAAGCTGAAGCACGTTGAATATTAGACTCCAAAAAACCAAAAGTAGATTTATTCCAAACCCACAAAGTCCCTATGAGTCTCTTTAATTTATATCCAAGAAGTTGCATAGGACGAAGATTATCAAAAGGAGTCCACCAAGAATGTGCAATAAATTCTCTCAAGCCTGGATGTGTAACCCACATCAAGAGAAACTGAAAATGGGAAATCACACCCTCTGAAAAATTACAATTCAAAAGAAGAGGCGAATGATCCGATTAGTGGCAAGGAAGCACTAAACATGAAATCTCAGGCCACTGTTCAAAAAAGGCAAGATTACCAAGAGCTCTATCTAGGCGGCTCTCTACTCTACTAGTGCCCGATCTTCCATTAGACCAAGTAAAGAAAGCACCTCTAGAGGAAATTTTTGATAACAAGCAGTCATCAATAAAACCTCTAAAATTACAGTAAGGACTTAGAGTGAGGGCTCTACCTGTTTTATCATGAGCTCTAAGAACAACATTAAACCCAAAACACACCAACTTGCATCAAAATTAATAGACATAATATACAAGTCAGACTAAAGTTGCAGTCTTCTATTACTCCAAATGCTAGCATAAATGAAAGAAATTCTTTGCTTATCATTTGTAAAAGAGATATCAATTGTAATATGCCGGTCATGAATGTAAGTAAAAGTGGGAGGCAATAAGCATCTTTTACCAAGAACCTAAACAGAAGGAATAGGCCTATCATTACAAGCAATTAAAGAAACATCTAATCTATCCCAAAAAGACTAAGAAATAGAAAAGAAAAGAACCATAGGCTCAGCAAGACAAATCAAGTTTGGAGAATAATGGTGACAAAAAAACAGAGTACGCTAAGTGAAGGAATTCCTCATACCTTAGCAATTCCAAAAGAGAATCTTCATAAGTTCAATTTTTCAGGCTTCCGGGACACTCGTTTGGAGAGAGAGACCTGATATTTATCTGCTTTTTGAGATTTGCGACGTTGAACTGTAGTCCATTCTTCAGATTCCATGTCATCTGCCCATATCACTTTTGGGTTAGCCTGTGCTTCATCATTATGGTTTTCATCCTTCAAGGCCTGATCATCTATATGTAACTCCTCATTAGAAGCACAAGTAACCAATGCCAGATCATTGGAATCAACCTGAATATGGTCAAGTTGCACTAAAGATGCATGTTGTAAATAGATTTCAGAGATACATCATATACATTATGATTTGCGCTTTCAACTTGGTCAGTACGCTAAACTGTAACCGTACCAAAAATACCTTGTTGTTGCGCTGGGGTAGCATCACTTCCTTCAATAGGTTCATCGTCATTAGAGTTTTCAACTTGGGCAGTATGCAAAACTTTAACCACACCAGAAACATCTTGCTATTGCGCCAGAGTAGCATTGATTCCATCAACAGGTTCATCGTCATCAGCGTTTTCAACTTGGTAAGTACTCTGAACTGAAACCACACCTGAAACAACCTACTGCTACAATAGAACATCATTAGTACTATTGATAGGCTCATCGAAGTCAATAGGTAAATCCCGATTTAGTAATTCAAAAGCATTCCTAATTGAGACAACGGGATTAACTTTTAGCTTCCAAATCTTCTTTGGTTCCTCAGGATGAGGTGTGCGAATGGCAAGCTCAAACTTTTTTGGTTGGGGAAGTGATTCATTCTGCTGTTTGTTCAAACAACAGTTTAGGGGAACATGTCCAATATTCGAGCAAGTACTGCAAAAAGAGGGCATATTCTCGTAAACGACATCAATAAAGAAGCTCTTTCCAACTCTTTCAATGAGGAGATTTTCAAGAAGTTTGTTTGATAAATCAATATCAATGAGAGCTCTGGCGTAGTGCCTAAATTCTCCGTTGATTGTTACATTATCGATCTTAATAGGAACACCTATGCCGCTGGTAATGGAGGACAGTATTTGTGGGTGCCAGTACTCCCAAGGGAGTTTGTAAAAGCGTTCTTTATTACAAAGAGTAATTGTAAAAAATAGAATTTCAGCCCACTCTCTATCTCTAAATTATAAATTAGAGAGTGAAGAGAGCCAAAATTCACTCTCTATCTCACTCTTTATACAAAGGTTAATTAATGCACCGTTATTTCTATACATATCCTTATTTTCTATTGGCTTCTTTTATTACCTAAATTTTTTTTCTCTTTCTTTCCACAATATTCAAAAATTAAAATTAAATACTTTTAGGATAAAATAAAATAAAAAATGAAATATAAAGAGTGCATTGAACTTAAATAACATTGTTTACTCTTCATATTGAAAGATTTTTTAAAATGCTCTTTATTGTCTAGAATAAGCTCTTTATTTTAAAGAGTACCACTGAGCATCTCTAACCCACTTTTTATTTAACCTAAATTTTTTATTATAAAGAGTAATTGTAAAAACTGGACTCTAACTTACTCTCTAAATCTAAATTATAAATTAGAGAGTAAGTTTACCTCTCTGCATGAGTTCACTCTCTATAAAAAACGTTAATTAATATACTTTTATTTTCCTATTTCTTCTCACAATATTCAAAAGTTAAAATTAAATGCTTTTAGGTTAAAAAAAATGAAAATTGAAATATAAAAAGTGCATTGGATTTAAATAAAATTATTTACTATTTATATTGAAAATTTCTTAAAATATTATTTATTATCTAGAATATACTCTTCATTTTAAAGAATACAATTTAAAGATGCTCTAAAACCCGAACTGTTGTTCTTGCACCACGTGAACTGTGTGGATTCCACTTTTTCATTTTGTTCAGTTTCATCTATTTTAATATTATTTTTATTTTACTATTATTTTTAAGTCTCGTCCCTTATTCCTTTATTCCTTCTTTTTTTTTTTAAAAAGTCTCCGTTATTCCTGTGAGGTAATCAGCATCAGAATTTTCATTGGACTGGCTACATCAAACGAAAGGCCTTGCTATATGCCTTGAAAGATGATCATGAGACTTCGCTAATCACTAACGTCACCGTAACAATATTGATGAGTATTATATAGCATCAGTGCTACAGTCTTGTTTTTATTTTATTTTTTTATCGCTGCGCGCTGGATTTGTATTATTATTTTATACAGTAATATTTGGATTCGTTTCAGGTTTTTTTATATTTAATATGAGTTTTAGTAGGTTGGATTTTTAAAGAGATCTGTTGTGTTGGCATATTTTGCATATATATATATATAAGACATACATTGATGAGCATTGTTTTGTTTTTTTATTTGTCATTATTATTCGGAAAAGAAATATAATTTTGGTCCAATAAGTTTTCTCTCTTAGAACAAGTGTAGGGCCAAATTGAACCTTTTGTCGATACTGATCTATTCCTTATATACGCGATTATGAGAAAAAAAAATTATAAAGAATTATTAAAGATTAAAAAGGAAAAGTGTTTCAAAAAATAAAATTTTAAATTTTAATTTAAGTTATAATTTTTTATACATTATTTTAGAATTGATTACTTTCATATTATAAAAGGAGAAAGAGTGAATAGTTCCTTCATTTTTTATCAATTTTTAAAAACTTTTAATAGTTAAGTAAGATAAAAGTTACTCATATATTTTTTAATTTTTTTCATATACTTTTCTCTCAATCCACGCATAACAGTGGAGACAATGTTTCTGTTTCCCTGAATAGGAGAGAAAAAAAAGTTAAATTCATCTTTACAAAGTGAATTCAGTACATTATTTTTTTTTCTTTTGACCCAAATTGATTACATTAGTTCACGATGCGCATTCTTAGCTGTTTCATGGAAAGTAAAGTTTAGTTATGAAGGGTTGATTCATTCCCTGTCCAGAACTCAAGAATTTTCTTGCTTTATGTCGTACAATTGCCAGGAAGTAGTAACTTGAGGGCCCTTTTGAAGAGAAATTTCTAATTTTTTTTTTATAAATTTCTCCATTTCACATGGTGGGTGTCGAATCCAACAAAATTAAAATTCTACTCTATGAATAAATATTTGTAGCAAAGTTGGAGTAGAGTCGTTTCCCAAGAGATTGATCAAATTATTAAATCTGAATTTTGCTTTTGAAACAAGAAAAATAAGGAG
>CATIWM010284867.1:0-13184 GCA_949671775.1 Mallotus repandus
TTATGATTTTTGAAAAATTTATTAAAAATTTTATTATTTTATTGATTGTTGCGAATTTGGAACTCATTCGGAATTGTGTGTAGTTTGGAAGTCCGATCCGAGTGTGGTACTGTGTGAGAATATTCGAAGTGTGTTTTCATGCAGGAAGGACTCTACTTTTAGTAGAGAGATGTCCGTTTTACAGAGGAGATTCTGTCAAATTTTCAGTAGATTTCTCATAAAGCGTGACATCGGCTTGTGTCAAAATTCTGAGTCTGCTTAGTGTTGTGTCTTAGATCGAGTCAATTCCTTCACTTCATGATTTTAATAATTTCAAGAATTTTTATGAATTTATTTATTTTATTTTACGAGCATATTTTAAATAAATATTATTTATGTTAGAGAACTCCGGGGCACGAGCTGTAGCACCAAGGCAGGAGAGAATGCGTCGCCCGACACGCTCAACCTGTGAGTTAATTTTATGAGATGCATGTTGTGTGTGTTTCAATATATTTTATAGCAATTAAAAATAAAGCATGTTTAAAAGAAAAAATTATTCGTTATGTTTTATTATTGATTGATTGATTGATTTATTCATTATTTAATGATTTATTTAATTGATTTAATTATTTATAATTTGAATTGATTTGGAGATAATGGTAAAACGTACTACCTCATGGGTATCACTAGGACCATGTGTGTAGGGGTAATATCTTAGTATGATTAATATGTAAATGGTTAGAGCTTGGTGGAGCTGGTGCTCTCGGGCCGGTAAAAAGCAAGAAAAATGGATGTAACTTGGTTGATGCATTGCTCTCAGGACATCCATAAGAAATAAGTGAAATGACTGTGGCAGTAACTCGGTTGTTGCATTGCTCTCGGGATGATAGTCACTTGGATTAAGAGAGCCGAAAGACTATTAGAATAATGGTTTACGTGTTTTACTAGGTTTTCCATTAAAATAAATATTTTAAATATTTTTATACAACGATTTCATATTAAATTGATTGACGAAGTTTTTAAGAGACTTTATATAATATTATCGAGAAAAGTAAATAATTTTAATAATTGTAATTATTTTATTCTATTTTATTTTAAAAGGGTTTTAACAAATGGTTTTTAAAACCAGCATGCATTTTATAAAATTGATTCACTCAGTGAGGTCTGATTCCCCTCAACTTATTTTTTTAAGACCTCACAGTCAGTCTTCTAGTATTCCCACTTTGCGTCGAGTTCGTTCTTCACCGGCTGCATTATGTATGTTAATTTAATTTTGTACTGTGTAACTAAAATTCTAGACACCGCAGTAGTTAAATTCAAATATGTATTATCGGTATTCTGTATTGTACCTAACTTGAAATATTGTATTTAAAAGAATATTGTTTTATGCTATTAATATTGCACATTTATTATGATTTATTGTTAAGTGTATTGTTTTTATTCTGCAAAAAAATTTTAAGGCTTGCTATAGGTTTCAGTTACTTTATGTATCCTCATTCCCTAGTGCCGGTCACATACCTTTGATTCGGGTTGTGACAATTAAATTCTTAATAGGGACTCAATGTAGACAAATAAAAGTGCAGAGAAAAATTCGGACCAAAATAAAAGTGCAAGGGGGTAAAATAAGGGTTATACCTTCTATTTTCTATTTGTTAGGGATAACATTACCATTAGTTTTATAAATTATTATATTATTTTTCAATTAAATCCTATAAAAAATTTTTTTTACAATCAAATTCTATAAATTTTAATTAATATTTCTTATATGAATAAATTTTTTATATTTGAATAAATTTAATTAGTTTTGTCAACATTATAAATTATGTTATATTTTAAATAAATTTTAAACTTATTGTATTTCAATTAGACAATTAAAAAAATATTTCTTTAAATTAGTCTATTTTACAATAAATATTTGAAGAATAATATATTTTAATTAATAATTTTATTTGTATTATAAAATATAATTAATTTAAGATAAAATAGAAAAATTTGTTATATTTTATCTTAAATTAATTATATTTTTTGTAACAATTAAAATTATAATGAAAATATGTTAACTTATTTTATTGTTCAAATATTTATTATAAAATAGCCTAACATTAAAAAAATATAATTTTTAAAAATTTTTCTAATTTAAATTTGATACTTGGATAAAAAAATTTCACATTTAACACAAATTATAATATTGAAAAAATTAAATGAGTTTTCTCCTCATAAATTTTTTTTATTTATGATATATTAATTGAAATTATATATTTAAAAATAATTAAAAAATATTTAATTAGTTTTATTTATCATTGTTAGTGTAACTAATAATTTAATTAAAATTTATAGAATTTGACTGTAAAAATTTTTTTTATAAGATTTAATTGAAAAATAATATACTAAATTATAAAAGTAATGGTAATGTTATCCCCAACAAATTGAAAATAGAAGGCATAGCCCCTATTTTATCACATGTACTTTTATTTTGGTTCGGATTTCTTCTTGCACTTTTATTTGTCAACATTGAGTCCCCATACTATTATTTTGGCATACATTGAGTCTTTAATTTGACGGTATTTGAAATTGTCGTCAAATTAAGGACCCAATGTATGACAAAATAAAAATGTAGGGACTCAATGTATAGAAATAAAAGTGCAAGGGCCAAATCCGGAAAAAAATAAAAGTGCAAGGGACCAAAATAGGGTTAGGCCTTTCAAATTCAATACTTATAGGGCCGATAAGCTTCTTCGTTTTATATGTATTTACTTTTTTTTGGGAAAAAATCAACTAATATTGCTAACAGAAATCGCCCGAAGGCTACTGAAAAAGAGTTGAAGCAACTCTTGAAGAAAAATATGCTAATTTAAACACTCCAGCTAAACTGGCCCTGAGAGATGACTTAAGATGGTTACCTCTATAAAGTCTCTAGTAAAACTAAGAAGCTTGAATCCAACATCTCTAGTTTCAGTAGAGACTAGGCAAAGCTAAAAAAGACAAGAAAAACAAATAGCAAGGGGAGAGTAGTACTAGACACCAGGCCCTAACAAAAAGATGACTGCATTCCAAACCAAAAAAATTAAGCGAGCTAACCCGAGCCAGTAAAACGACTCTTCTACTGCTTTTCAGACTTGGTAGGCAGCCAGTCTCCTTATGCCAAAGACAATTTAATGTCTTGGTTTGTGGTTCGGCTCCTAGCTAAGTTTTTCAACTTGTAGGTCTTTATGGTTTTAGCTGTAGTTGCACATGGACTAGCCTTTTGCTTTGTTCCCACTAACTCCAAAGAGCTAATTAGCTATTTCAGAGGTAGCTTGAGTGCATGATCATCATAGTCAGATCCAGCTCTCTTAGCTCTCGGGGCAATATCTTCATGGGTTGTTAAGCTAGTAGTATCTGACATGCCAGCTTCCATCTTAGATTTTCCACAATCTCCTTCTCTTACCTCTGTAGACTTGGCCAAAAGAGACTTTGTGACAGGGACAAGGGACTTGTCCTGCCTATCCAAGCATACTTCATCTCTTTAAGGTAGCTTCTCAGACTTGGCTTCCTCAAGATCCTGACGTCTACATCTCCTAACCTAGGCGTTGCTTTCATGAAAGTTTGCTACAATCTGTTTTCCCATATGCATCTGGATACGTTTATGGACTTATGGTTTCAGCAAGTAAGCTTGCTTAAGCATGTAGTCAGCATCATCGTTCTAGTACAGATTACCACCAATTTTTGGCCTCCTTGCTAGTATTGCCTTGAGCCATGGGCCATAGTCAAGATTATTGCTAACTATGTTTGTTCTTTCCTCCATGGACATAACATTGTAGCACATCCCTGTCAAATGGTCGAACAATCCACATAGAGAGTAAATAGAAGGAAGGCATTCATACTAGATGAACACATTCTGCTCTTTACCGTCCCTTCTATTAATAAATTCCTTAAGGAGAGGGTTGCGAAGGTCGACATGAATGCGCATTCTCAAGATGGGTTCCTAGTCATCATCCACACAAACAACATTCTCATGAGAATTTAAACTAACAAAAACATTATTTGCTATTACCTCAGCATTTTCTTTAGACATTTGAGCTAGGGGGAGTCCATGGATATGCACCCAGAAACTTTCATGGTTGAACTATAATTCATCTTTTGTTTGGTTAATTTTCCAATCTTTCAAAACCAGAAGCTGTATGTTAATCGCCCATGGTCTACCTCCTTTCACCCTGTCTTTTTCTTGCTCAGTACTGAACTTGAAGAGGAACACATTGTCTCTGCTCAGTTCTTTTACTTGGATAGGATTTGTGGTTAACCAAATTTGCATGATAACTTGAGAAATAGAAGTAGTAGAGATCCTTTTAGAAGAGAAGATCTTACCAACTAGCATTTGCTTTTGACGGTGGAGAGTTTTTTAAAGATCATTAATGAGTTCAAGCGATACTACCCGGTTAGCTGGGTTTGAGGAACTAGCTTTCAATGAGTCATTCATCTTCACTGAGGGAGGGTGGGGAAATAACAACGCGAAAAAATATTGGTAGATACTGAGCTTTGAAAACAAACTAGAGACTATTATCAATCTCCGCTAGATATAGAAGAACTAGGGAGAAACTAAAACTATCCTCTCAGAGAGAGACTCCTTCTACAACAAAGTAATTACTGTTTTATATGTATTTACAATAATTATCCTACACACATAATACATTTGGAGCAACGTCTTATATTTGGTATAATTTATTAATTTGATACTTTAATTTATAATTTTACCATTTTAGCACTTAAACTTACATAAAATGTACTAATTTAATAACATAATATATTTATTACAACTGTACTTGCCACTTTTTGTTAGTTTCACACCTATAATTTTTTGTCAATTAAACCCTTATGATGTAGTATACGTTGATTCACTATTACATATCACCTCTTTTAACAAAAGTTTTAAAATTACATTTTAGATGAGTTCAAGTGTTAAAATGATAAAATTATAAATTGAAATATTAAACTGATAAAAAATGATAAGTATAGACCACCATGAATTTATTATGCCTTATTCTAAATAAAAACGCATATCGAGTGCTATACTTGACTAAATTCAAACACTTCTCATCCACCTCACTTCTTTTTGGTGATTGTGAGATTTTGGAGTGATTGGTCTCTCCAACATTAATTTATTTGTTACCCTCCCATCACATATTGTGCCCATATGGATGTAATTCTTATCTACTTGTTAGATTCAATAGTAATAAAGTTTAGGAGAAAATTCTCTTTAGTTTCAGAGTCATTTTTTAACATGTAACTCTTCATTTTGGTGAGATGAATTCTCATTAAAAAATATGATATAGAATTATGTTGATGGATAACTATATAAAGATAGTTGATAAGTATTAAATAATGGTCACATTCATTATAAAATATCATTAAATCTATTTTAACATATTGAATGTTGAATAGTTTAATAGTATTTCTCTCTTTAAAGTATATATAAATTTAAAGTTTGATTTTTATCTTTCCTTTCTCGGAGATAAAAAAAATTATTTTAAATATTATAAACATATATCAATGTTGGCTATTTTTTTATTTTAAAGAAATTGCGAGCATGCTAGAGGAGCAAGTCCTCAAAAATGACTTGACTTCTTTCAGACATTTGTAGATTCCCAAGCTCATTTACCACAATTTGCTTAGATTTCAGAGATAGAAATAAATTTGCAAATAAATAGACTATTTGAGCAAATAAAGAGATATTGTATTGATTTGAGAGCTTAGTACAAAAAATAAAATAGATAGTGCTGGTAAACTAAAAATGATTGGCTAATAATTCTAAATTTGTTGATGTAGTAGATGTAGATGTAGATGATTTGATGTTTTGTGTTCTTCCCCTTTTATAGGCATTCTTCCTTGTAGGTTAATCCTCCAAATTAATTCTTCAGCAGTTCAAGAGTCTTTCATTTCTCTGAAATAAATTCACGTAACTCTCAGGTGCCTTGTTCTCCAAGCTTGACTTTCTTTCCCCAAGGCATTCTCATCTGGAATCTCCAAAATCTTTCTCTTCATCAATACCTTGTACTTCAAGGTTCATCCATTTTAAGAGAAATAAATCCACGTAATCCACTTCCCCAAGCAACTCCTCAATAATAAACTCTATCTCTAGAACCTTCTGCAAGCTGCAATAGTTATGGACTGGGCTTCACTTATTTTTAGGCTTCAGAATTTTGATTAAATCAAATGGCTATTAATTTAATAGCCTTAATATATTTTAGCCAAAAAATTCAATTATGGCTCAAACAATCTGTGGCACATGTTAAGGATGTCAAATATACATTGTATGCATATGACTAATACATAATATATCCATTAAAAACTAACTTTAGATCACATGTCAATATATGCATCACCCTTATACATATAAGAAATACATATTACATACCAAAAGAGCTTACAACATTAAGTAGCTCACATCTTTTTTTTTCATGTTAGACATATACAATACACTACCCTTATTACAACATAATAAATTTTATTAAGTACGTCATGCTAAAAAACCTGAGGACAATCCCCTTGCTGACCCACCTGACACAATGCTAATATAATTGATGCAAATGTTTCTTCAAGACATATTACAGTTCTTCTAATCCTGAAAAAATATTACAGAGGAGTGAGCCTACAACTCAACAAATGAATAACATAATATTCTATGAAAAATAGCACATTCAAGCATGTAGAATTATCAATTATTAATCCATTCAATGTTTAACATCATGAATCCCCATACGCACACAGTCCTGCCATAATCTTTTTCCAACTATATTTGTTTCTTTTTTTTAAGCCGTTTTACAGCATAGAAAGGAGATCCCCATATGCACACAACCCTGCCTCATTCACAAGTAGCATTGTGTCCTCATATTCATCCAATCATATTTCTTATATTTACATATATATCAAGAGTTCACCACACTGTCATAGCACTTTATTCAACTCATCATCAACTAAGTACATCACATATCACTCTATAAAGAAAATTAATATCTCCCCCATAATATATAGGAAAATAATATTATACTTAAAATATACCGAAATAGATCATATTTCTACATGGCAGAATTGACAGTGCAAATTCAAAAATACACCAAAAATTTCACGTTATGAATATCAAAACCATATTCTTTAGATCAATTTTATTATAAGTCTAGATTAATTTTCAACTTATTTCACATCAGTTGGATATATATAGAAGGAGAAACATCAAAAACATTCCACCATAGTGAAGCTGTTAACAAAATTAAGCAACATAAAGTACGGTCAAAATTGGCCATCAAGATAGAAAAATTAAGCTTCCTCTATTTCTATCAATTTGTAAATAACATCTCAAATTTTTTATAGAAACCAACGGCAACCAATTTAGAGTTATGAAACTTCAGATACAGCTCAAACAAGTTTGTTGTTCTCTACTGAACAAGGTACCCGAATTCAGCAAACATAATTCACTTTTACAATCTCATCTCAACAATAATCATCCATCAACATAATAATCAAATATCATAATAATTAAAATTTAGCGTCTAGTAATTAGAAAACAAATATTTCTCTTATCCAATCAACTTAACAAATAAATTTATATTTCTTTATTTATTTATTTGTGTTATATCACATAGAACATTAAGTTATCCACTTACCTTTATTGTTTCTTTCTCTTTACTTGTTAGTTGTGTGTCAGCCTCTTTTCCACTTGGTTTAGCTGAACTAGATCATAATTTACTTATTTTAAACACTTAATAATAATGGAACCTCTTTCTAACATGATAACATCACCAAACTACCTAAACATATAAAGCTGCCAACCATGACAAATTTAATAGAGTGAATTTAAAAATTCTTCAAAAATTCTATACAATTAATCTCAAGATGAAACTTTTAAATAACTTACCCTATATTTCTAAAGTAATTTAAAATTTATTTTGTCTTAATTGGAGGTGTATATAGGAAGAACTCTAAGAAATAATCCACCTTACTTAAACCAACAATGAAAAGTGAGCAATAACATGTTTCCTTTTATTACACGAGCATAGAGTCTGAATCTAATCAATCTCTAAGAGAAAAAGTTTTAGCTAACTCTTTAAAATTTTCATAAAATCAAACCAAACTTAATTTGAAGCTCAACAACTCAAGATATGATAAAAAAAAATTGAAACTGAAAAATCAGAATTTAGGAACCCAAAATCTGCTACTTCTAAACCCTAACTTAATTCAACCAAAATAATAAAATTACTTACCAATTAAATCACCATAGGCTTTTAGGATGAAATTTATAGCCTAAAAAGTTATTTGGTTCATCAAACAAAGCTTGAATAACCAGCTCTAACAATTAGCATCAAGTTTCCTCTCCTTCCCATTTCTTTCTTTTCTAACCTTTTCTATGTTTTTCTTCTTTTTCTTTTCACATATATGCCTATCCAAATTAATAAAACCCACGACCAAAAAAGAAGATTCTAGGTCATTTTAGATATATTAAAATATAAATTATTCATTTCAGCCCTTAATGAAATGCTTAAGTTACCTATTAACCCTCAAACTTTTAATTGTTCACTCAAGGATAGATATTTGTTTTAATTGAGTCCACATCATCCCAAACTTTTAAATTCTCACTATTTACTTCATTTCTACTTCTAATCCTTTTTATTCTCATAATTTCTCTCATTTTGAGTGTCATCAAAATTCAAAAATTCTCGCTCTTTGTCTGAGTATAAGTTATGGCTAAATCCGGTACATTAGTCCAACTATATATACTAACCTATACTTAAATTCAATCAATATGCATAATGAATGCAAATGTACCTATAGTTTGGGAGTGGGTGTTACAATTCTTCCCCCCTAAAAGGAATTTTGTCCTCGAAATCCTATGTAGTCTCACCACATTTAGTCTATAATGAAAATAACCAATGTTAAATATTATCATCTCATATTTTTCTTTCTTAAGTTGATTTTTCTAGATCACCGCAACTATAGAAATCATTTTATTTCACAATACATTCTGATCTCTAACTATGTAGTCCTTATGCGCATTCATACTTGCTACATATTATATAACTCCCTAAAGTAATATAAACAATTATTACTGCATTTATAAGAATAACTTCCAAAAATTATTTTTTATGAGGTTTGACAATATCTGCAATTCTGAAGTCTTCACCATGGTTATCACCACAAACTTTACCAATAAACTAATCCTAGCTTTGCTAATCTCTACCTCAAAATAAGTCAAATTTTAACTCTAAACCATGTGATGATATGTCCAAGAATATTGACTATGTAATACATCAATATTTTGAGTCGATAGAATATTAAATCATCAACTATTGTCTACAAAATTTCTATTTCGTTCAAAGTGGAATATCATCCAACATAACATATAGACTTTCAAAATGACGTTTTAGAATATGACTTTTAACTCAATCTCATTTTTTTATCCTATTTCAACTCCTATATTATAAAAGAAAATTCTACTATACCATTAAACATATATAATTCCATCAACTAATAACTATGGAGTTTCAAGTACACTCAATGTTTTCTTAAATGTCTATCAACTATATTCATAACTAGCCTTAAATTCTTAATCATAATGTCTCCAAGAATAATCAAATTCTCCATCATAATGTCTCCAAGAATAATTAAATTCTCAATCATAATGTCTCCAAAAATAAATAACCTTTGAATATTACTTCTATTCCCACAAATTATATTCTTATAAATCATTTTTTACCAACACCTTATCTTTCATCATAATTCATTCATATATCTCATAATGTAATAAATCAAATATTACACCATTAAATAAAAATTTCACTCATTTCTCTTTTGCTTTCCTCAAATTTTACCTTTCCGTGAAATTCATCAATTTTCTTATATATTTCTTTCACAATAATTTTTTTTAACACTAATTCTTCTCTTAGGATGACGAGCACCCATTAAACTATGTTATCATTTCATAAGATCAATCAATTAAATCCTCTATTTGGCCTTCTAAGAATATACTTTTAGTTTTCTTGAGCTAAACAACTCCAATTATATATTTGAATCTCAAATTTTTATTTTCTATTCGACATGTTTGTTTGTGCAACTACCATTCTACTATACATATATCTCGTATAGTCTATAAATTTTATACTTACTACTTCATGACAGCCCTTTTTACCATTTGGTACCAACTAGTAACATTAACTTCTTGTTGTTGTACATTTTTTTTTTTTGCATGTTATTACACCATGTGATAAGATCAAGCATCCTAATGCTTCACTTCCTATCCAACCTTTCATACATCCATTTTTCTCTCGATGAAATACACAATCTCTTAATATATAGATACATATATAATTTCCATAAATGATATCTGGATAAACCACTTCTAGTTTGACAACATTCTTTAGCATAGCTTAACTCTTATATCCTTAAATAAAATAAATTACTATGTTGCTTTATTAAATAAAAATTCAACTTACTACAAGTAGTAAGTTCTTATATCTCTATTACCATCCACAAACTTTATCAACTATAACCATATTTTGATTTCAAATCCTCAAATCATCAAATTCTCAAATATTATTCCATTTCTAAATATTTTTCTTATTTCATAAATTATATTTCTATAAATTATTCCTACTAGCACTTCAACCTTCG
This sequence comes from Mallotus repandus, assembly GCA_949671775.1. NCBI lineage: Eukaryota > Viridiplantae > Streptophyta > Magnoliopsida > Malpighiales > Euphorbiaceae > Mallotus > Mallotus repandus. Next base: position 10,618 of record CATIWM010284867.1, read on the forward strand.
CTGCAAATCATCTATGTATACAATATGGAATAAGTCAAATTCTACTCTATTAAATACAATTTCTATTTCTAACATGCACACCACTCCATAAATTCATTATTAATCCCAAATTTTAAACCATAATTCTGTTAAAATCTCATATCCTTATTACCAAATTCTCTAATATAACCAATTTTTGCAGCATTCATCCATTCTCATTCTACTAATACATTAGAATCAATCAAACCTAAGCTCTGATATAAGGTTGCCATTTGATATAGTACAATTGATATTAGTGTTACCCCTAGTATAGTTTCGATCTTAAAGTTAGTCTCTCAATAAAGAGACAAACCTGGTAAATCTTTTAGAAACATATTTGCAAATTCCTTCACTATTAGAACATCCATTACTCCTAGACTAACTTTAGATACATCCACCACATTAGCCAAATGAGCTTCACAACCCTTTTTAATCAAATAAAAAGTGGCAGTAGCCAAAATCAAAAAGTAATTCACCTAAAAATTTCATAGAATACACATTTTCAATCAAACTGTTAACTCATCCATCATACGTTCACACCTATCTCAATCACACAATTTCACCCAAGAATTCAATCGATACTTATATGCACTTTTTAGTTGCCAATCACTCTATGGACAACTTGTATCACCTTCTCGAGCTTTATCAATCTTTGAGATCCTAACATATAACATATATTTGATAAAAAATATGTCTACAATGAGTGTTTATGCTTGCTATGAATTTGGGATATGTTCTATATATGTAAGCCTAACATTTATGCTTTTTTTTTGGTTGGACAGCTTGACCTTGCTAGACTTGAGAGTGAATAACTCTCACCATAAAATTTCAAATTATTTGATTTTTTTTCTACAAAAATAAACATACAAGAATATAATATATTCAAAAATCAGCATAATATAGGCTCTGTAAAATTTATGGTGAAATTTTGAATTCAGGCCTATGTTCTACACAAAAACAACTCAAGTAAGCCACTTTCAATTTAGAATTTCTCAAGTTATATAAGTCCAATTGCAAAACCCTTTTTTAGGAACCTCATTAACACATAAAGAAACAACTTTCAAGTTTTACACTTAATTTAATTTAGCCTCTAAGGCTCATATTATCTGGGAAAGACCGAATTACGTGCGATTATAGCAAGCAGAACCAACCCTGCTCCAAAGATGATTTCTCATTACACACATATTATTTCACCAAACTACGTCACAAGGTTTTAGATAACATATAAAGGAACAAAACTTATCTTTAACAATTTGCCTAATTAAGCCCCCAAGGGTCTCATATTTAGTAGACAAAAGAAAGATAATTGTAGCAGATACAATCTAAACCAGTCCCAATCAAAGAAGAATTTCTCATCACACCCACCAAATCTCATAATACAACTTTATAAGCATATAGATAAGATATAAATGTACAACTTTCATGTTTTGTATTTCTCCTAATCTTTCTTCTATGACTATGAAAATAGGGATGCAAAAATTATGCTCCAAACAAATTCAAAAGCAATAAAATCATTTTCACACCATCACTACATAATTTCAAATTATCCACTATCATATATTTTATTTTTTTCTTATTATCATTTTTTTAATCAACTATCAATCCAAAAATTCAAATCAATTCATGTAAACAAGTCAACTGCATTTAATTCCTTACATATTTATTTATTAACTAAAAGTTCAATTTTATAATACCCTAAATACATTTATTACACATACTCAAATATACCATTGAAATACACTTTGGAAAATATAAAACAACTGAAAAGATGTGGAATTCCTGAGCTGGTTGTGGTGGTGCATTTTTTTTATATGCTAAATTCCGTGCACAGACTCGAACTCACTTGGGTTAACAAGATTTTCAATTGGACCCTCCCTACTCATTCTATTCAAAATACAAACACTTAGTATTAATTCTTAACATCTATGTGTATTCTTAACATGTATATGAAATCACATTTCTATCCCAAGGGATTCTAAACCATGCTCTAATACCACTAAATGTGACACCTATTAAGGATGTCAAGCATACATTGTATGCATATGACTAATACATAACATATCCATTAAAAACTAACTTTAGATCACATGTCAATATATACATCACCCTTATACATATAAGTAATACATATTACACACAAAAAGAGCTTACAACATTAAGTAGCTCACATTTTTTTTTTTCATGTTAGACAAATACAATACACTACCCTTATTACAACATAATAAAATTTATTAAGTATGTCATGCTAAAAAACCTGAGGACGATCCCCCTGCTGACCCACCTGACACAATGCTAATATAATTGATGCAAATGTTTCTTCAGGACATATTACAGTTCTTCTAATCCTGAAAAAATATTGTAGAGGAGTGAGCCTGCAACTCAGCAAATGAATAACATAATATTCTATAAAAAATAGCACATTCAAGCATGTAGTATTATCAATTATCAATCCATTCAATGTTTAACTATAATTTATAGTATATACATAGTAATAGTAGCATAGTAATCTTGTACTACATATTTCTTTAGCCTTTATACGACTTATCAAA
>CATIWM010284904.1:0-15118 GCA_949671775.1 Mallotus repandus
AAAACCACAAACAATCCAAAAAACAACCAGAAAAATAATAATAAATAAATAAAAATAAAATAAGGAGAGAAAGAAAAACATTAGAAAAAAGGGAATGCATAATAATATCATAATTAAATAGTTATGGAATAATAATAGTAATAAAAATAAGAACAAGAAAGAAAAATAAATTAATTAATTAAAAGAAAAAATAAAGTGAGAAATAAAAAATAAATAGATATTTTTGGAATCTAAAACTTAAGGGCACTGATTCAACTATGGCTTGAATTTTTTTGGAATCTAAAACCTAAAGATTTAAAGAACCATTGCTTGAATTTCTTTTTAGTTTTTTTATTATAATGTAAATATATAAAAAGTAAATGGTGCTACTTGTGAATGTTGCCAGTAACCATATCTATCTTTTCCTCTTTTTTTTCATACATACAATGTGGTGGAGAAACACCAACTGAAAATACGGGATCTCAAATCTAAGATCCGATAGATGTTTGTGCCTGTGGCACCTTAAACTTTCCAAGGAGCCATTTGTTTTTTAAACCCTTAAGAAATATTGTTGTTGAGATCAAGGGCTATAGAGAAATTATGAACTTGTAGGTGACTTATGTTAGCTGATTTTTTTTTTTTTTGAAAAAGCTTATGCTAGCAAATTGATACTAATGTTTAGTAAAATTTTGATTAGTAGTTTATATTCGAGTTCTAATGGTTTATTCGTCTTACAAATTCATTTGGTTCGATACAAATTATTTGAAATTCTTGTAGTTCAGGTATACAATAGGCTGAATAATAATAATGATGATGATGATGGTGATATGGCGATGGTGACGATGATGATGAAGAAGTTAATTGGTATGGTGCTATATTATCTCTAACATGCCTAAAACTGATAAGCAATTTGACAACTAGTAAACACCAATTATTTGTTGCTTTTGGTGACCATTAAGAGACTACAATTTCAAGATCTGTAACCTATTCATGCATGGTCTAATTAGTGTTTAATTTAGCTGGCTAATTCGGTAAAGCAGCTGACATATATATACCATGTAGAATATATGGAGGACTTAATTTATAATAAACTTACTTTTATTATAGAAATTTATTACAAGAAAAATACTTATACACAAAACACTCATATAAGTGTTTACACTCAAGACACTCTCCACTCACTATATTATCACAACACACACTTTTTGAACTCTCACACACAACTCACTTTTTGCACTCTTACTAACTCTCACGTCCTCACTTGTCACATAAAATAAGCTAGCACTCTATTTATACTAATATAAAGTCGTTAATAAGAAAATTTGAGAAGCTTCTTGATTGGTGGAGGAAACATATTTGTCAACTAAGCTAGACCATTCTAGACTTATTAAAATATTAAATAATGAATTCTAGAGAAGTGTAAAGAAAGTTAGTTGGTACATTTATTCAATACTCCCCCTCAATGACTACTTTCTCTTAATATATGTTTTCTTACCATACTAAGCTGCCTTCTAAAATCTTCAAATTTTGTACCATTAAGTCCTTTAGTGAATATGTCCACAACTTGGTTTTAGTGTTGTCATACTTTATCTTGATCTCTCCACACAGGACTTTTTCTCGCACGAAGTGATAATGTACCTCCATATGTTTAGTTCTTGCGTGGAATACTGGATTCTCATTCAAGTGTATAGCTAGTTGATTATCACAGTATAGTTATATCGTGTGCTCAACAGGTTGATGGAGATCCTTCATTAATTGCATTAATCATGTCTATTCTTATGCTATTGTAGCTAATGCCCGATACTTTGACTTAGTACTTGATAATGACACCGTCAGCTGCCTTTTGCTGCACTAAGAGATAGGTCTTGATCCAAGGTTGAACACATAACTTGTAATCGAGCGCCTTGTATCATGATCTCCAGCATAATCAGCATCACAGTATCTAACACATAACCTGCAGTCGAGCACCTTGTATCATGAAAAGTGTTTATTGAAGGAATCCATGAAGAGCAAGGAATGGCCTGACAGGGTTTGAACATCGGAGGTGTGTAACTGGCGTGACGTTCTAGAATCCTATCCTAAAGAGCTACATGCCTATGTTGAAGTGGTGCTGAAATGGTGTTAGGCGCATAAAATTTTCCTTTTCAAAGAAAGACTTAAGAATTCAAGGGCAAATAGGTTTTCATTAGTTTCCTATAAAAGGGAATGATTGAGAAGGCTTTAGGGGGGATTCATTCTACATTTTGGAAGGAATGAACAAGAGCTAAATGAAGATTGAAGGAGATCCATCCAAGATTAAAAGAGTCTTATTTTATTTTCTTCTTAATCTTTTAATTCTTTTGAACATGTTTGTGTGCTTTGCCATAATTATGCATGGATAAATTTCTATTAGGGTTTAGGTTAGGAGTAACTACTCCACGATGTGATTGAACATAAAGTATTATTATTTAATTTGATTTTCAGTTAATTTTATAAGTTGCACTTAATGCATGCTTTCATTCTTGGCTAGCTTGTTTGCATGTTTATGGGTGTTTTTGCCAACGAGAGTTAGGAGAATTCACTAGCTTATAAATCATAGGACTTAAATCATTCGACCACGAGAGTAGGCGAGCTCTTCAGGGGTAAAATAATTGTTAAAGAGCTTAATGAGTTAGGATTAATTTTTTAATCATGAGAGTAGGTTAAGTCTTAATCTTGACATGCTTAATTGAACTCGAGAGAGTCTTTAGGTATTTTAGAGCAATTACCCTTAACTGAAATCAATGTTTTTTAGTTAATCACTGTTCATGATCATATTGGAATAGTAAAACTAAACCTAGGCTCTAAGCTTTTAATCATTTGATTTTTAATTTAATTTAGATTGTTGTGTTTATTTAATTTCTAGTTCACTTTTATTCAATTTGCTAACTGAGACCAAAAGTAAAAATATTAGTACTCAATATACAATCCTCATGGGAATGATAACTCTTTATACTGTAATCAAGATCCGTATGCTTGCGGGTTTTGAACGCAATAAGTTTTTGGCACAATTGTCGGGGATTGGCAATATTGATATTAATTTAATTTTTGATTTTCTTATACTAGTATTTTTCTTTCCTATTTACTTGCTTTGCTTTTTGATTTTTTTAGGTAATTTGTAAGTTTATGAACACTCGATCTAAGGGAACAAACTTAGAAGAGATCAATCCTGAAATTGAGAAATCGTGGAAAAGGAATCGAAAGGAAAAGTTCACAAAAGACAAGTAAACAATGGCTAAAAATCAAGCGGTGCAACAAGATGCAAATTGTGCTCTTCAAGAGTACACAATGCCCAATCCAGGAGATACCCATAACAGTATTATGAGGCCAACAGTTGAAGCCAACACCTTTGAGATCAAACCGGCAATTATCCAAATGGTCTCATAATTCCAATTTGGAGGTATCCTAAATGAAGATCCTAACGCCCATTTAGCTTAATTTTTGGAGATTTATGACACTTTCAAGATGAATGGGGTTAGTTCGAATGCAATAAAACTTAATTTATTCCCTTTCTTTTTAAGGGATAAAGCCAAGTTGTGGTTACACTCTCTTGTACCACAATCCATCATTTCTTGGGATTCATTGTTAAAGGCATTTTTGAGCAAATACTTTTCACTCGGCAAGACAGTAAAATTCTGGTAAGAAATTACAAGCTTCACTTAACACAATAGTGAATCTTTATATGAAGCTTAGGAGTTGTTCAAGGACTTACAGCGTCAATGCCCACATCATAGAGTTCCACAATGGTTGTTCATTCAAACTTTCTACTAAGGACTCATCGAGCCAATGAGGATCACCGTAGATGCTACAGCTCAAGGCTCTTTTATGAGCAAGACACCTGATGATGCATTTAACTTGCTTAAGATTGTGACGTCCAACAACTATCAATGGCAAGGAGAGAGAAGTACACCAAAGAGAGTTATAAGAATGCATAAAGTGGATGGTTGGAATCTCCTAAATGCAAAAATTGACATGCTTACAAAGAAATTGGAGGCTTCAACCAAGGTAAAAAATCCAATGTTTCTTTACTCTTGTGTGTATTATGGAGGAGGACACTTAACTCTAAAGTTTCAAGGGGGTTTCTTTTCTTAAGACCCTTCTATTGAGCAACTTAATGCTCTCAATAAATTTCAAAAAAGTTAAGGGAACCCCTACTCCAACACATATAACCCGGGATGGTGGAATCACCCCAACTTCTCATAGTCTAATCAAAGAGGGGTATAAGATGCCAACCAAGGATTTAATCAGCCCCCAGCTGGTTTCCAATAAATGAACACTTTTCATCAACAAAGTGAGAACAAGCCTAATATTGAAAATATGATGGAGAAGTTTCTAAGGGAGAGGAGTAAAGAGAGGATATTAAGAATTTGACATCTCAAATGGAATAACTTTTTGCCTATAATAAGATGTTGGAAAACCAATTTACATCCCAAGCATCTCAAATTAGTCAACTCTTTACGCATTGAAAGATATTAGAGAATCAAATTGCTTCATAAGCTAGTGCCTCTAATTTTTGACAACTGAGTAAACTTCCTAGTCAACCCGAGAACCCAAGAGAGCATAGGAGTGTAATAATGCTTCAAAGTGGAAAGCAACTACTTGAGGTGTGGATCAAAAAGGAAGAAAAAAAAGTTATAAAGAATGTTTAAAAGGGATACATATAGACCAAGGAATACATTGAAGAAAAGGAATCAAAGGAAGAAGAGGTGCCTAAAACAATCACTCCACCACTCCCCTTCCCACAAAGGCAACAAAAGAGCAAACATGACAAACATGACAAACATTTTGAGAAGTTTTTAAAGGCATTCCAATAGCTTAAATTGAACATACCAATTTTTCATGTGATCAACACGATGCCCGCCTATGCAAAGTTCTTAAAAGACATCATTTCACACAAGCGAAAGTGGAAGGATCATGAAACCATTCCTATAAATGAGCAGTGCAGTGTCGTCATTCAAAATAAGCTTCCACAAAAGCTTAAGGATCCAGGGATTACCACTATTCTTTGCACTATTAGGAATGAGTTTATAAGTAAGTCTTTATATGATTTAGGTGCAAGTGTAAACATATTGCCTCTTTCCTTTTACAGGCACCTAAACATTGGTGAGCCATAACCAACAATGGTGTCATTACAATTGGTGGATAGGACCATCATCTATCCTTATAGAATCCCAGATGATGTACCCATTAAAGTTAGAGACTACTATGTGCCAGGAAATTTCATCATCTTGGAGATGGAAGAGGACCGTCAAATCCCAATCATCTTGGGACATCCATTCCTCGCCACAGTTGGTGCAATAATAGATGTGAAACGAGGAAAAATTTTACTAGAAATTGGAGAAGAAAAAGTAGAGTTTGATGTCTTCAAGAAGCCAACCCAATCCTCATCAATGACTTCTTATTTTTGGGTAGATGCGGTTGAAGTTTGTGCTAAAGATGTTCTTCCACAAGTTCCTAAAAAGCCACTTGAAATATGCCTCATTCATGATACCAAGGAGGTGAAAGCAACTAAGAAAGTTAAGAATAAAAAGGGGCCTCAAGAGAAAGATAAAAAGAACGACAGATTAAAAGAGTTGTGAAGGATATAAATTTTAAGAAATTTTCATCTTCTTTTCAAGTGTCAAGTAAGCAAGCTTAAGTAGGGGAGGATTATTCCTTAATCAATCCTCCTTAAGTGAAGACAAAGCATTTCGGTCAAGCTAATGACCTTAAATCAACGCTCTTGGGACGTAACCCAATGTTTTTCTTACTTTTCTTTTATTTTTCTTTCATTTTTATGGTTTATTTTACCCTAATTTTAGTTAATTTTTATTACTTTTTACTTAGAAAAATCATGCATGGAGAAAGGGAATTAAAAGCTAAGGAATGACGTTTTGGTAACTACACAGGGGATCAACACCGCTTCAACACCACATTCTCACGACCCTGACACCACTTAGACACTGCATCCACAAACCGGTGTTGTTAAAACCTACAACAATTTAATTTTAACCCAAAAGCCACACCACTTAAACACCACATCAGCATCAGCATGCCCCGAGAGCCTCAATGTCACACTGTTTCGAGACCACTTCAACATCGGGAGTGTGATTCATCGCCAAACCTGCACATTTTCTATCGAATGTCACACCGGTTCCACACCAGATCGACATATTGGTGTCTCATCGAACCATCAATCCTCACACCCTGATACTATTTATGTACCACTTCCGTACCCTTTCCAGTACCACTTTGACACCACATTGGCACTGCAATGTCATTCAATTTGCAGTAAGTTGATTTCAGGTCGAATGTCATACTGGTTCCTCATCGAATCAAAACACCGGTGTCTCATTAGCACTCTCCTTGACACCACATCAACACCCCCGATGTTGTGCACCTAAAATCCAAATCTCGACCTTTTTAACCCTGGCTGCCAAGCATATCTTTTCTTTTATTTTCTCCCCCTTTTGCTTTTTCTCTCAATTTCTTTTCCCTTTCAAGCCCACATATCCAATTATTATCATGTTGATTCCAACTAATCATTGATAAAAAATCAACCACCGAGAAATCTACTCCCCACCTAAGAAGAGACCACGCATAACCTCAGGCACACATGAAGCAATCACGACGATGCTCGATTCATCTTCTTCCTCCCTCAACTCAATTCAAGGTAGTATTTCTCTTTTCATTTAGTATTTACTTTTCATTTTAATTTTTTTATTTTTATTCTTGCCTGTGTTTTAGTCATTGAGGACAATGACAATGATAAGTGTGGGAGAGGGTGCCATTTGCATCTTCATTTCATGATTTTTGTTCTAGTATTTTAGTTTCTCATATTGCATAACCACATTGCATTTACATAGTTTATATTATAATTAATTGTTTTTACATATAAAAAAAATAATAATATAATATTTTTTTTCAAATCTTCATTAACCTTCAACTCAATTTCTCTATACTTTTATCTAGCTTGTCCTCAAAGTTTTATACAAAATTGATGCTTGATTGCAACTAAGAGAAAAATAGTGGATGAGCTTGCATTCTCGATTCAACTATCGAAATATTGAATGGTTTATTAATTAAGATGATTGTACATAGTCATTATGTATGAAAATTTTAATTTTTATGATCTAAGCATGAACTTGGAGATTGAATTTGAGCATGATTTTGGGAGAGAGTGCATTTTGGTTTCTAATTCTAATAAAAAAACTCTCTTTTTTAAAGTAAGAGCAGTGCTTAAGTTTAAATTTTTACATGTTCTGAATCTACTCCAATGCTCTAATTAGAGTATGGGTATCCAAAGGACTTACTTGGCGATATCCACACTTAGTAATACGAAAACAGTGAGGGATGACTAAGAGTGGGAAGAATTGAATTGAGAGAATAAAAAATGGTAAGATGGAGCGTAAAACACACTCACTAAAATAAAAAAGATAAGGAAAGAAAAGATGTTATGAAATGGAGCATAAAACGTATTCACAACCAAAGTTTTGATTAAAAGAGTTATAGACCTTAATGTTTCTTTTCTAGAGTCATGTTCATTAGATTTCAAAGAGTTATGTGCTTGGGTTATAATTAGTAAATTATTCATATATGATGTATTTTTGTCCGATTATCTTCTCTAGTAAATAAGTTTCAGTCTCGGTGTTATCGATTTTCATGTTTTAGAAGCTAAGTCTTTGGTTGTAATTGAGCCTGTTCTTTATATTTCAAATTTGATTTTTGCTTGAGGAAAAGCAAAGCTTACGTGTAGGAGAATTTTATGTGTGTAATTTCTACACGTATTTTGAGTTGAATTTTAATGAATATTGAATAATAAATTGGTTAATTTGGGTAGAATTTGAGTTTGATTGAGAAATATTATAGTTTCCTATTTATTTAAAAATTTATTATTTTTGGTTTAATTCTAGTCAAATAAGGGATTTCATTTAAATGCCTTATTACTTTTCCCTCTTTTGTAGGAGATTTTATTAAAGGAATCTATGAAGAGTAAGGAATGGCCTGACGGGGTTTGAACATCGGAGGTGTGCAACTAGTGTGATGTTCTGGAATCTTGTCCTAAAGAGTTGTGCACCTATGTTGAAGTGGTGCTGAAATGGTGCCAGGCGCAGAAAAGTTTCCTTTTCTAAGAAGCACTCAAGAATTCAAGGGCAAATAGGTTTTCATTAGTTTCTTATAAAAGAGGATGATTGAGAAGGCTTTAGGGGGGATTCATTCTACATTTTGGAAGGAAGGAACAAAAGCTAAACGAAGATTGAAGGAGATCCATTCAAGATTAAAAGAGTTTTATTTTATTTTCTTCTTCATCTTTTAATTCTTTTGAACATGTTTGTGTGCTTTGCTATAATTATGCGTGGCTAAATTTCTATTAGGGTTTAGGTTAGGAGTAACTATTCCATTATGTGATTGAACACAAAGTATTATTATTTAATTTGATTTTTAGTTAATTCTATAAGTTGCACTTAATGTATGCTTTTATTCTTGGCTAGCTTATTTGCATGTTTATGGGTGTTTTTGCCAATGAGAATTAGGAGAATTCACTAGCTTATAACTCATAGGACTTAGATCACTCGACCACGAGAGTAGGCAAGCTCTTCAGGGGTAAAATAATTGTTAAGGAGCTTCATGAGTTAGGATTAATTTCTTAATCACGAGAGTAGGTTAGGTCTTAATCTTGACATGCTTAATTGAACTCGAGAGAGTCTTTAGGTATTTTAGAGCAATTACCCTTAACTAAAATCAAAGCTTTTTAGTTAATCAATGTTCATGATCGGAATGGAATATTGAAACTAAACCTGGACTCTAAGCTTTTAATCATTTAATTTTTCATTTAATTTAGATTGTTGTGTTTATTTAATTTCTATTTCACTTTTATTCAATTTGCTAGTTGAGATCATAAGTAAAAATAATGGTACTCAATATACAATCCTAATGGGAATGATAACTATTTATATAGTAATTACGATTAGTGCGCTTGTGGGTTTTAAATGCAGCAATATTAACCTCCACCGGTGTAGAAATAGGCTTGCACTCTAGCATTCCATACTTCTCTAGGAGGTCTCTAATGTACTTTTGTTGGCATAAAAAGATTCCATCCTGAACTCATTTGACTTCAAGACCAAGAAAATACTTTACTCTCCCAAAGCTTTCATCTGGAAGCGTATTGATAGGTTGGCCTGAATTTGATGAATCTCGGCTTCATCATCTCCAGTAATGATTAAATCATCCACATAGACTAGTATTATTGCCACTTTTCAATCTCGAGCTCTTACAAACAAACCGGAGTCTGCTAATGTCATTGTGTAGTCGCTTTGAATTAGGGACTCCGTTATCTTTCCATACCGTGCTCTTGGTGCCTGCTTGAATCCATTGAGTGCCTTCTTGAGCTTACATACACAGCCTGGGTGAGTCTTGCTTTCAAACCCTTATGGCTACTCCATGTATATTTGTCGATCTAGCTCTCTATGTAAGAAAGCATTCTTCACATCCATCTACCAAAGTTTTCAATTCTTACAAGCAGCTAAGGCTAGTAGAACACGTAATGTTGTAATCTTTTGCCACTGGACTGAATAGACTTCATAGTCTAATCCATATTTTTGTAAGAATCCTCAAGCCACTAAATGAGCCTTGTACCTCTCTATCGATTCATCAAGACAATTTTTTATTTTATAAACCCATTTGCAGGATATGGGTTTTCCATCTTTAGGCTTTGGCACCAAATCCTAAGTCTCATTTTGCTTTGGGGCATTCATTTCTTCTTCCATAGCCTTCCTCCATTCCTTGCTTGAGGATGCTTCCATGTATGTTGCAGGCTCTTTTGCATTGTCTTCTTTAATAAGTGCTACATTAGCATATTTGGGATTCATTTTAATTTTCCTTGATACTCTTCTCAAATGTGGCCTATACTCAATTACAGCTTCATCCTCTTGAATCTCCTAAAATTGACTTGGACGTGCTTCTTCTAGTGTTTGCTGATGCACTCTTGTGCACCATAGGGATTTTGACTTCTCGGGTGACTTACCCTTAGCTGTTTCTTTTTCTAGTTCTTCTTCTTGAGTAATTTCTTCACCTTCTTCTACCATTTCATCTTGTTCAATTCTCTCTTGTAATTTCTCCTTAATTTCTTTTGAGTCTGGTAAAACGACTTCTTAAGGGGACCACCAAGATGAAGCTTCATCAAATATCACATTTCATGATGTATGACATCTCCCTGTTGTAAGATCATAACACTTCCACCCTTTTCTTTGATCATCTTAACCCACAAAGATGCACCTCATTACTTTCTTATCAAACTTGTTTCGTAAATGATCTGGTACAAAAATATAACATACATAACAAAAAATGCAAAAATGACTTACAGTGGATTTTATATTGCTTAATTTCTCGAAGGGTGAAATGGATCCAAGTAGTGCTTGTGGTAGCCTTTTGATCACATGTGCCGTTGTCTTTATACATTCCGCCCAAAACTGAGGTGGAACATTTTTTGCATGTAGCATACTTCTAAATATCTCTACAAGATGTCTATTCTTCCTTTCTACTACTCCATTATGTTATGGCATATTGGGATAAGTCAGTTGTTGGTGTATCTTGCAATCTTTTAGATACTTTGAGAACTCATATGAAGTATAATCGCCCCCATTGTCAGTATGAAGGCAACGAATCCTTCGATCAACCTCTTTTTCAACCATCTCCTTAAACTTTTTAAACTTGCTTAAAGTATCAAATTTTTCCTTCATAAAGTACAACCATACATACCTTGAATAGTCATCGATGAAATTTATCATATATCAAAAACCACTTATGGATGGTTGCTTCACGGGGCCAAACACATATGAGTGAACCAACTTAAGTGGTTCCTTTGCACGGTACTCAGAATCTTCATATAGAAGTTGGTGTCCTTTTCCATACTGGCTTCCAGCACATCAAGTTGTGGAAGTCCCTTGAGCATCGACTTCTTCATCATCATATTTTACTTATAATAGTTCACCTATCCCAGGCGCGCATGTCATGGGTCAGTTATCTCATTCCTTATAGTCTTATCTACATAAGTCGTTTGTGCTGACATCATGTAGCTAGACTCTAGCTTTCGTCCCTCCATAGCTGGTGTGCCTGTAATCTTTAGACTTCGATATACCTTCACATCTTCAGGCCCAAACAACATTTAGTTCCCTAAGGATGTCAGTTGTGTCACTGATATCAGGTTCTTCTTCATCCCAGGTACATGGAATACATTATTAAACTGCACCCTTCTTGCACTGTATATTATCTTGTCGATGTGAGCAATATGTAGCCTTGAGTTGTTTGTTGTGACAACAACTTGCTCCCCCTTATATTTTATCATGCTTGAAAGTTTTCCTTTATCTTCTATCATATGCTTAGAGCACCTAAAATCTACTATCCAATCATCATTATAGTTTATGGATTTATCACTTACAGTGATAAGTGCTTGCTCCTCTTTTGACTCAAGTGTGACAGATGGTACAGCCTTAGCAGACTCACTTGTGGTTGGCTCTACAATGGCACATGAAGCTTGAAAGTCCCATTCATCTTCACTTTCAACTTTGGACTGAGAGGATGTTGCAACATTTCCTTCTGCTCTCCTATACCGACAATCTCAAGCATAGTGGCCTCGTTTGCAACAGTTGTAACATTAGTCATTCTTACAGCGACTTGCTTTGTCCTCCAATTGGTGGTTGTGATGAGCTCCCCCTTATTGCCAACTCCTTCCTTGTTGACGTTTCTGTCGTCCTCCCTGTTTTGTCTTGCCTCCATTATTTGTTCTCACAACCTTCCAATCTTTACCCCTTTTATTGTTAAAAAGAGCTTTCCCCTCTTCTTTGATTGAGACTTTAACCATTTACTTGTTTAAAGCCTATTGATTAGTTAATACATTTTTTAACTCATCTAGAGTAGGCTTCTTTGTCCATCCACGAGTTGTAGTGATGAGTGCATTAAAACTCAGGACGCAACCCATAGATTATGATCATCCTCATCCTTGTCTCCATGATTTGATTTTGAGGATCTAATTTTGAAATTTCTTAACATAAAGCTTTAACTTTAGTGAAGTATCCACTCACCATCATGTCTTATTGTGAGATTGATAATAACTCATTCTTGAGTTGTTGGAGCTTGGCGTCATTCGTTTGAGCAAATAATCTAGCAAGAGTGTCCCATGCCTCTTTAGGCGTCTTTTTTCCTTGATGCACTGCAACAAATCATCCTCCACTAATACGGACAAAGCATACATTGCTTTTTCCGGCTTTGACCTTCCACTTCTTAAGGTCATCTTGACTTGTTGGAGCTGAGGTCTCACTGCCTCCAACAATCTCCCATAAATATTGACCGAGCCAGTAGAATTGCATATGAGTACTCTAAGTGCTATAATTATTATTATTAAGTTTTTCAAGACTACTTACCGATGTAGTCATGTCCGTCATTGTCACTTGGTTTTTTGGCTCTAACCAAGTAAGTTTGATCCTAGACCAACAAATTTTATAGTTCCGAACTACACACTAGCGACACCTCAATGTAACACAATGCTCGATCGCTTGCTCCGAATCCACTTGGTAGTCAGTTCCCGACCGCCTGCTCTAATACCACTTGTAGAATATGTGGAGGATTTAATTTATAATAAACTTACTTTTATTATAAAAATTTATTATAAGAAAAATACTTATACACAAAACACTCAAATAAGTGTTTACTCTCAAGATACTCTCCACTCACTATATAATAACAACACACACTTTTTGAATTCTCACACACAACTCACTTTTTGCACTCTTACTAATTCTCACGTCCTCACTTGTCACACAAAATAAGCACGCACTCTATTTATACTAATATAAAGTTAGTGACTAGAAAATTTGAGAAGCTTCTTGATTGGTGGAGGAAATATATTTGTCAACTAAGCCAAATAATTCTAGACTTATTAAAATATTAAATAATTAATTCTAGAGAGGTGTAAAAAAAATTATTCGGTAAATTTATTCAACATACGACAGCCTTCCAGACAACATTGACCACACCAAAAATGCATGATTTGCATAAATTAATCGAAGATACCATATTATATATATGTATATTTATAATTAAAGCATGCTTGTAATCCGAGAAACAAAAAAATTAAAAAAAAATACAGTCTTGATCTCGAACTGATTTGCATGTCTCATACTGAAATTTTTTCATTTGTCCAAGCCTGCAAATTTAATGTACCATTGTTCAAGTCATTAAGATGGTTAATTGTCAAATAACAACTTGAAATCAATTTGATGATTGTTCGAAACTTGACTCTAGCTAGATTTTTCCCCCTATTTATGCTCAAGCATTAGTACTCCTTTGTATACTCAAAATGTCTTATAACTATATTCAGCTTGACAAATTAAAAAATTTATTTAATTTTTCGTTAAATTCAAATACAATTGCCTCAATTAAGTTTAGGCTTGAATTAGGGAGTTTAATTCTGATTTTTTGTATTTAATTTTTTTTAAATCATTGGTATTTAAAGTCTATTGTCTAATTTGGTTCAATACAGACAAGACCACAAGTATGACAAATATATTATCTTTTTTGTAATTTTTTTATTAGTTATAAAATTTTTACTTTATTATAATTTAATTTGATTTAATTTTAAAATTTTAATTCTTTTATTTCTTTCCCTTCGCTATTTTTGTTTAATCAAAAAAATATTTTCTTAGCTTTAACAAAAATGGGTTGATATTGAATTGAAATATATTGCGACAGAAAGCATAACATATCGATGCCGATCAAAGGGTCAAACTGGACCCTCAACTATACTTCGAAGTTAATATTGGATCTTAAAATTTTTTTGATACTTATATTAACTTTTTCTTCTAAAATTATATTTTATCTTAAAAAAACTCTTACAATTAAGTCTTATAAGTGAAATAAAAATTTTAATTTTAAGGGTCAACTAATGAAAATTTATTTTGATTAACAAATAAAATTGATACTTTTTTTTATAAAATGTATATATCAGATAATTATAAAGTTTTAGAAAATTTTAAGCCTATATAATAATTTTTACAAAAATTTTAAAATTTCTTTTCACATTTTAAAAAAAATGTATTTTAGACTTACAATTTTTTAAAACTTTATAATCAAGTGATATATATGTGAAAAATTCATCAATTTTATTCATAATTTAATTTTAATAGTTTAATAGTAAAATTTTATTCTTCAATTTAATTTTAATAGTTGACTAGCCAAAAATTATTTAAATTATTGATTAAAATTGATGATTTTTTTTAAATATGTATCATTTAATTGTAAATTTTTAAAATTCTTTATGTTTATGACCAATTTTAAGGAAAATATAAATAAATTTTTAAGAAAAGTTAATTTTTTTTAAGAAATAAAAAAATTAGAATGTAGGTGATATATATATATATATATATATATATTAAAATTATCAATTTATTTATTAGTCTAATTGATTTTTCCTTGATTAACCATTAGAATTAAAAATTTTATTGACTTATAGGACTTAATTATAAAATTTTTGTTAAGATAAAGAAAAACTTCCTATTAGTATAAAAAAAAACGTCAAAGTTCAATATTAATTTTGGGTATAGTTAACGGTCCTATTTGACCTATAAATGCCACATTATTATTCTATTTATCAAATTTTTATTATAAAATAGTGATCACCAAAATTTATACTTTCATTTTTTTTTTTTTGACGACTCTATTAATTTTTGAAAGATATTTGTTGGCTCTTAAAGATATTTAAGTTACTAGTTAATTATACAAAAACAATGAAAATTCTATTCAAAAGTGTTTTCATATCAATAATTGATTTGTTATAATAATCAATTGAACTTTATGTTATTATAATATAATTTTTATTTAAATTGTTAATATTGTTGTGCAACTGTGAAAAAAAACATTTATTTTTTTTTTAAAAGAGCACAACAATGTGTCCTTTTATCATTAGCTTCACAAATTTTTTATTATTTATTTCTTGAGCAAAGGAACACGGAAAAAGAACATAAAATTTTTATTTTTTAATATAAATAATTTGGCTATTTGATAAATACAAAAATTTTAATTAATTTTAATTGAGTTATGTAAATTCCGTCCAAGAATATAATTCTTCCAATGTCTATTTTTTAAAATA
>CATIWM010284956.1:0-12605 GCA_949671775.1 Mallotus repandus
GAGATATGTTTATGTCTAATTATCCTCATTAATAAATAATTTTGGGTTTGGTGTTGTTGAGATTGTATAACCTAGAAGTTAGGGTCTTTGGTTGTGGTTGAATAATTTTAATTTGTGTTGTTTTGCTTGAGGATAAGTAAGTGATGTGCATATTATTTACGTGTTTTAGAGTTGAATTTTAATAAATTTTAAATAGAAAATAATTAAATTTAAGAAGTTTTTGGGTCTAATTAAGAGTTTGTTTAATAATTAGTATTGATTAGGATTTTTATTATTATTTGTCTATTTAGGAAGATATATTTAGTTTTTAATTAATGTTTATCTTTTGAGTGTAGGTGGACCCCGGGCAACTAAAGAGCAAAGGAGTAATTTAGAGTTGAAATGTCAAAGCTTCCAAATCTTGTGTAAAGCTTCGAGCCAATTGCAAACCATGTTGGAGCCATCTAGAGCCAGTTACATTTTGGACGTCACCTAGCTTTGTCACGGTTTGTCTTTGTCGTATCCAAGCCATGTGATGATTAGGAAGTCTCCTGTTTTACAAATTAAGAAGATTTAAGACCAAAGATGACTCTCCATAACCCTAGTTCTATATAAAGGAAATTAAAACACTTTTTGAAAAAAAAAGGGACGAGGAGGCAAGATACACAGTGATGGCTGAAGAAAGATCGACAATTGTTAAACAACTTTATTTTTATTTCATCTTTCTATTTTTCTATATATCATGTTTATGGATTTCTCCATAGCCATGCGTGGCTAATTTTCTTTTAGAATCTTGGTTAGGAGTAGCTATACGATTATATGAATTGAATACAAGTACTTTTATTTGATTTGAGTTTCAATTAATTCTTTGTGTTGCAATATTATCTAGTTATCATTTCAGGCCTGTTTGATTGCATGATTATGGATAAATTCACCAATGAGAGTTAGGGAAATTTATTAGCTTAAGAACACTTAGAACTTAGATCACTCGACCACGAGAGTAGGCGAGCATTTCGGGGAGTCACGACAGTTTAATCTCGGTGATAAATTAATTGCTAAAAGTCTTAATGAGCTAAGATTAACTTATTAATCACGAGAGTAGGTTAGATTTTAATTCTTGCATGCTTAATTGAACTTGAGAGAGTTTTTAGGTAATTTAGAGTAATTACCCTTAACTGAATTTCAAAGATTATTTGCTTGATAATGTGTTCAAGATTAGAATGGAATACTGAAACTAAAACTAGATTCTAATCATTAAATATCTGATTCCAGTTTAGTTTATTTTGTTGTTATTTATATTTTATAATTGCTCAGCTTCTTTTACTCGGTTTAATTTGCTAGCTAAGTTATAGGTAAAAATAATTAGTAGTCGATATACAGTCTTTGTGGGAATGATATCTTATGTGCTACAATCGTGACTCGTGCGATTGCGAGTTTTGAGAGCAACAGTAAGGTCTAAATGTGGAAGAATTTGATGTACGTAATTTGTATATATTTTAAGTTGAATTTTAATAAATTTTATATGAATTTTAGGTTAATAATATTTATCTTTAAAAATTTAGGTTTAATTAGGAATGACTTTTAGTTTAGAATTTTAATCAGGATTTTTAATATTTTGAGTATAATTTTAGTTTAATTAGGAGTATTTTTAGTTTTCATTATTTTCCTTCTTCTTGTAGGTAATATTGTTTAAGGATTTCTCAAAATAAAGATAAAAATCAAGCACATGACATGGGCATGTTGCACTCAGTGTCATTGATGGACCTTTTGAAAGTCAGAAGCACACCCTGCAACATTGGCATGTTGTGGCCCATGTCCATCTCTGCGAAACTTGAAGAATTTTAAAAAAAAATATCAACACAGCTTGAAGCAAGGCCATGTGCCTCTCTAAGTAAAAGTTTAAATTAAGTATGACCGTGTTCTAGCTCGTGTTAGATGGATAGAAGTTAAGACACTACAAGAAAAATGGAAATTAGAGACGATTTAGTTGGAGATGTCATGAAAAACGTCTCTAATAATTAATTTTTTGAGACGGTTTTTGGCACGTGTCGCTTACAAGTGAAAATTTTCAGCGGCAAGTTTTTGCGAGAAAAAAATTTCTCTCCTAATTATTTGAGACGAAATTTTTATAATTAGAGACATTTTATTTATGTTATTAAATGTTAAGTTTTTGCTGCAAAATATTATGTCTCTAAATCCATCCTTTTGGTGACGTTATTTTAAAAATATTTTGAAATTGATGAATTCACACCAACAATTAGAGACATTTTTTTTTAAATATTCCAAATAATTTATAATTATCATTAGGGATGTTTTTTATGGTTGTCCCAAAACAATTTGTATAAATTATAACCTAATTTCTCTCATTCTTTCTCTTCTTTTCCTTTTCATTTTTTTCCCCAATTCCTATCTCTTATTCGATAACTTTTTTCCCATATACAGAATTAGAACCGTATCTCACACTTGTGAACACTCTGCACCGTGTCTCCGCTCACTCTATCTCCCAAGTTGTTGGTTCCATTGAGTCTGAGATTCAAGCTTAGATTGTTCGTGTAAGTATTGAAAATCTTGCTTCATTGCTTAAAAAAGATTTGGTTACAAGATTTGATTCTCAAAAGTAAGG
Source organism: Mallotus repandus (assembly GCA_949671775.1). Lineage (NCBI taxonomy): Eukaryota > Viridiplantae > Streptophyta > Magnoliopsida > Malpighiales > Euphorbiaceae > Mallotus > Mallotus repandus. Next base: position 2,603 of record CATIWM010284956.1, read on the forward strand.
TTTTTCTATTGCTTGAAAATATTATTTGTGACTGTAATTGCTTGAGAAGTGTTAGAGAACAGTGTGCTTTTGTTGTTTTTGCGTTAATTTCTTTCAATATAGATGTTTTTGTGAGTCAAATTTTGATGGGTTCTCTGATTCATGCTCTTGTTTCAATGGTTTCTTGGAAATTAATGAAGGTGCTGGGTTAATGGCTTTAATTTTTAAGCTAATCAAGTCACCATTAGTTTATGAGATTGAATCTTTTCCCCAATTCAAACAAACCTTTCCCTTCTTTTAATATTTCTCTGTCTTTTCCTTAATTTTTTTCTCTTATTTTCCGTAAGTTGTGTGTATGCACTGATCACTCAACTAGCTACCATTTATGAATAATAAATATAATATAATTAGGCTACCATTTTTGCTATTGTTTTCTTGCATGTTTTTTTTTATTAAATTAGATGTGCTTCTTGGTGTTTGTTTAATTTTTGGTTTTGATGTATGTAATGAGATTATTAAAGTTTGTTTGAATATGGGTTTGATGTATCATTGCATTATGAAGGTGAATTAGGAATCTGATTAATGTTCTAATGCAGATACATGAGTTGCGCATGCATCTTTTTTTTTTTTTTTTGTTAATTATTATGTGGTGATGTTTGCTTTTGCGGTTTCTAGCTCTTGTCGGTTTCTGTATTTTGGCTTCTTCTCTGGCTTATGCGTCTGTTAGACAAGCAATAATACTCGAAAATGAATAGGGAACTATTAAAAAACATATGATTGAGGGGTGTTACAATACATGCAAGTCAGCTACACCATCAAAAAGTTTCACTTCCTTTTAGAATTATTTTACATTGTCTATGCCTTCTCAGAAAGAGAAAAGGATTTTATGTCAGGATGTTGGTTGATGTTCTTGTGAATATATACAATGCTGAACATTATTATTGGAAAATTGCTCATAGGCATTGAAATTTTCGTGGCTGCTTCTTGTGGGCATTTCTGGTTCCACTTCCTTCAATTGAAGAAATAGAACTTGGATCATCAATTGAAAACTCAAAATATTATCGTTCCTTTTAGAAAACAGTTTTATTTCTCTAATTTGTGTGTTTTGAAACTCTGACAGGGCTATTGCAGATTACCTTAATCCTGATCTCCCTTACATTTATCATCAGATGATGTTACAATTGGATGCACACAAGCTATTAAAGTCTCCTTAACTGTTCTTGGTCGACCAGGTGCTAACATTTTGCTTCCAAGACCAGGTTTCCCATACTACGAAAGTATAGCAGGATGGCATTTTGAGTGAATTCTTATTGAACTGATTTTTTTTTTAAAGGCTTTATAGTCAGTCATTGAACTAATTTGAGGAGCATTGCATTTTCATTTTCTAGAATCACATCCTCTCTGTTCCACAAGCTTGCCACCATCTCTTTGCAATCTCTCTCTTCTTTGATCCAGATCTGCTTCCACGTTTCAGGTAAAATGTCTGATCTCAATTTCAAAATTTTCTTTAGTTTCTGTTTGGATCCTGCTGATGTTAAAGTTGATTGCTTTATTGTTAATTATATACTATATGGTACTTTTAATTGTCGTTGTTGCTGCCTCTCTTATTTAACGTGTAGCGCGATTAAAGCATCCATTTGCCTGCTCAAATCATCAGCTTCTGCCATAACTTCATGCACCTTTTTCTTGTAAAATTTAACAACTTTATTAAACACTTCGTCCAGCCTTCTAAAGAATAGAAGCTCATACTCTTCTCCTTCATTCGTTGCATTAAGAAACATGGTCTCATAATGGCCTTCTCCACCTTCTTGATCTATTACTGAATTGACGAGTATCACTTTGTCTTCCCCCCCATTATTCTTCCTTGGTTGATTCAATATATTTTATTAATAATGATTTGTTATCTTTGATAAATAAAGATTATCTTTGATTTATGTAATATTAAAATTCTAAATAGAAATTATTTTAAAATAGTCTTTAAATAGAAATTATATAAATATAATTTTTCTTAAAAAAATTTATAAAAATAAATATTATAATTATTTAATTACTAATTATAATTTAATATAATAAAATAATCATTAAAAATTAATAATGTACATTTGATGTAAAGAAAGTTATTTATTATTTGTTAATTAGTTTTTAATAAAGATAAAACTTCTAATTATTTATTGTTTCTTACCGAGTTGGGGGTCAATGCTCAATGAGCTTCAACTTTGCATACGAATAGAGAAAAAAGATGCATAGATAGCATAAATAAGAGAGGACCATTTTTCTTAGCATAGTGTGGTTTGGTGCTTGCACGTAGCAGTGGGGTTTGCCCCACCACTAAATGACTACCTTAATGACTCACGAGAAACATAGTCAGAACTCTTAAGCCATAAGCCCACAACCAGTAAAATTATCTAGACAATTCTTTGTGCTGCAATATAATAATCATCTTTGCCCCAACGCCCTTGGTTTGGTGGCCAAGGCGTTGGGGGTGTGGGTTGAAGTTTGGGTGTTCAATCCCTCCTTCCCCCCAATCTCCAAACAAATCTTTTGATAAAAAAAAAATAATAATAATCATCTTTTATTATTATTATTTTCAATATATTAGAGGTGTTTTTATTGATTGAATACTGGATAAGTGGAGATTTGTGGCTGTACAGGAGACAATTTTACAGCGTAGTTTTAGACATAACCTTCATTTTATAGGTCCTTATGATTATATACAATAGTATGATACTAGTCCTTTCACTCTATTAGGTCATAAAAGGCTCAGCTGCCAATGAATTTGAGCCCTCAATTTTATATATTTCAAGTCTAAATACTTTAATTTGTTCTATTCATACAAACTTTCAGAATCTAAAAATTCTTGGAACCAATAAAAATGTCAAAATGTCATAGAAACCAAATGATACTGCAAATAAAAATTGAAAAAAAAAAAGCATAATTAAACCGCTGCAAATATAATTTATTTTTATTGCAAAAATAAATTAGAGTACAGAATTATTAAATTAGTCACTTATGTCCTATTAAAGTGCCAACTTATTTTTATATTTGAGTAAGGTACCTACAAAACTTATTAAAATATCCCTTCTTCATTAACATAACACAAATTTTGTTACAAGATCATGATCAGAAACTTGAAATTCTATTGGTGGAAGAATGATTTTTGGTATTTTTTAACTAGTTTATATGCATAAATAAATAAATATGATATTGGATTGAGTAAGGTTTTTAATTTTAACTAGTTTATATGCATAAATAATATATTTTATTTGAAAATTTATTTTTACCTCTAAAATATATAGAGTTTTTAATATATGCAAGTTGCACTATGCCACTTGGAAGATTTGCATTTTGATAAAAACTACTAATCAAATGTGGCTAACGCAGCCAGTTACAGCACCTCGCTTACTGCGCCTGGTCGCCTCATGATGACTGAACACTATACTCTCTTTTCTCTCACCATTTCTTTGTATTAATTCTTTAAATCGTTGATTGTTAATTGATTTTCTTTGTTGAATTTTAATATTTTTTTTTTTATAGGTGACACCAATTCCTCTTCTTCGATTCCAATGGATGTGCATAGTGGTTCATTTAGTCCTCAGTTAAATGCCTTAGGCGAACTCGAATTCAGAAAGGCTTTTCTCACACTGAGTTACATAGGCGGGTACGTTTGCTCTCTTAATTTTCAAGTTTGATTTAGTTCGATAGTGTATTATAACATTTTTAATTTTTTTCATCAATTCATCTTACATATCCAACAAAAAAAGGCTGGAGGAAGTTATTTCTGTAGATGCTATTCTAGGGCTTAAAAATCTGTCAATGGACAAATTTGAGGCTGAAGTTTGGAAATATGTGGGATGTAAATGTGATTATATCAATGAAAATGACCGCCAAAAAGTATTTTGTTTTTGCTTGCATAAGTTTGTTAAACCAGTGGCTGATGATTAACTTTTGGCTTTTTTTTGTGTATTTTGCAGTCTCTTTCTTGGGATTCTGGTAGAACTCACAATTATCACCATCATGTTTATCCAGATGGGAGTTATAGGTTTAAGGTTTGTGGTTCTCCTTGTTTGATTGCAGAAGTGATCTTGTATGGTTATATCTGTGCATTCATGTGTCAGTATAATTTTTTTTTTTGTTAAGTATGGATTTGGTTTTAAATAAATGTTCCTTAATTGCTGGTGGATAGATTGATGAAGCTAGTGATGATGGTGATGAGAATCTGTGTACTGTTAACTTGTCTCACAATATGATGCTACTTCTTCGTCCAATTGTTTTTCCCATTTTCTGAAGTTGTGAACATTTGTTATTCATAAAGAAACATCAATCCTTTTCTAGTTCTTTCTCGTAGGTGCTTAAAAAGTTCTAGTATGGGCTCGTGTTTTATATGTATTTATTCTTTAATGTTATGTCAGGGCCCTTATCTGTCCACGAAGAGCCCTTTCCTACAAAGGGCACTGGGAGATCATAATGTCTTACTGATAAAGCTTGCCGAATAAGATACATGTGGCTGAAGTTATGCAAGCAATTTTAGTGATTATTATGCCACATATGGCAGGCTAGCCAAAGAAGGAATTTGTGTTGGTTTGCGTCAGTAGCACTTTCTTGGTGAGCCCATAGATTCACTTTTTTTTTGTTTGGTATTTTACCATGCTTATGTTCCTGTTTACTTGGGTTTCATCTTCTCTCACTCTCTTTTTTTTTGGCTAAACATGATCATGAGCAGTGTTCAAAGACGGAGGCAAAGAAGAGAAGAAGAAAGACCCGACCACTTCACCTATTAAATGCTATTTTGTTTGTGTGGAGTCTCATGCATCTAGTGACAATTCAGACTATATTTTATTTGGGAAAACTATTTGTGAAGCTTGATCTCTCTTCATGAATGTGGACAGACTGTTAAGTATGTCCAAATATATGGCTAGGTTGGTCATGCTAAGTTTGTCCTGCTGCCTCCTCTTTGAGGGCCATATTTTTAAGAATGTAACATTAGTAATTTTAGTACTATTCTTTGTTTGAAGTGCAGGCTATCTCTCATTTTGTCAAAGATTATGAACCTAGAAGTTGGCTTTTCAAATTTAAATATTGAGAGAATTGATGACACACTATGCCAGGTATAATGGGTGATTGAAGTTCTAACACTTTTCTCATTATAGATGGGCCTCATGAAATGTGGTTTGCATGGATATTCAAGATACAGCTTGCTTTATCTTTTTTTTTTTTTAATGTTTCTTTATGATACTTTACTCATACTCATCTGAAGCCATCAAGTATATTGATCATTCAGGTAGCAGTTATATATTATATGTAGGAGGTGGTGTACATGTTCAGTTACTACTAATTGAGGTGAATTGCATAAGAAAAAACTTCTTTGTTTTGTAATATGGATTTCTTAGTTCATCTAATTATCATATAATATTTTTTCATTGATATTGGGCATTTGAAGAAAATGATAACACTGACAAGATGGTATATGTTCATCAACTTAATTGTTTTAGAAGTGATATTTTTTGTGTGCCGATACTCTTTTGGGGTTATGATATTTTATAGTATGCCAATATCTACTCTTTTATGGCATATTAGATTACCCAGCTTAAACTTTATTGTTTGTCTAGATAGACAATTGTGAATATACTCTATATAGATTGACTTTTATAATAGTATTTAAATTTTAAAAATGTTTTATTTTTTTACATTCTACTTGAGTGAATGGTTATTGTTTAATTATAAATGTAAAAATTTTATTAGTTAAAAATTTGATAATAGGTCAAGGAAAATGGTAAAATCAATGATAATTCAAGAATGTGGCAAAAGACACATTTTTATAGACGCAATGAAAAATGTCACTAATAAGTATCATTATTAGATAATAAAAAATGTCACAAAAAAATAAAATGTCTCCAAATAGTTAACCAATAGAGATGAAATTAAAAATGTCACAAAAATTGACAATTTTGGGACGAAATAAAAAATGTCTCTAAAAATATTATTTAGGGACAAAAAAAATAGTCCCAAATCTATCTTGAGATAGGTTATCCGAAATAATTAGAGACGTGAAAAATATCGTAAAAAGTAAATAAAACGTCCTTAAATAATTAACCATTAGAGATGAAAATAACAATGTTGCTAAAAATTAATCCTTTTGAGACGAAATAGAAAATTGTCCCTAAAAATAATATTTAGGGACGAAATATTTCGTCACAAATCAGTTTACACATGATTTGTTTTAAATGTTTAGAAATGTTGCATTTCATCGCAAAATATGACATTTGTAGACAAATTTGAAGTTTCGTCTCAAATAACTTTTTACGACATCGCTATTGGGACACAGGGGGGGACGTTTTAATTTCGTCTCGTGATGTTATTAATGACGTTTTTGTGACGTTTTGCCTTTGTTTTTAATTTTCATTTTTCTTGTAGTCAGTTGGAAGCACGACCTTGTCATGGACCGTGCCGGACAAAAAAAGTTTCCCTCACAAATTTGAATTGAGAAATTCACAAGAAACAAGGACTCAATCATGCAATGCTTATATAAAGAGGGATATGAAGAGTGTTATGAACAAAATAAACACTCCAAATGTAACACCCGTCTGTCCGTAACTTTTAAATCACTTAACTATTTGCATAACATGTTAGTTAGTGTTTGAAAATAACAATTTTTAAAAATAATTGCTTTAAAACAACAATTTTATAATTTAGAGATATATTTTATTTTTTCTGAAAATATTATTTTAATTTATTGATGTATTTCTAAATAATATTATTATTCTAAAATATTATTTTTAAAATTTTTTAATTTAAAAATATAATAATTTTTATAGAATAGTATTTTTTTAATTTATAGATATAACTTAATTTTGTTTTTGTTTAATCTACATAATATGTTAGATAACTTCATAATATTTAATGGAAATATATTTATTATATAAATATATATCATTTTCAATTAATATTATCACAGCCACAAACATAATTTTACAATTCGATTTGATTCTCAATTCTCAATTTACAAAATGGATTTTCCAAATCTCAAATTGATAACTATGACTGCATGTAGTTGAAAGATTAAAAAAAAAAACTAATGTAAAAAAAAGTTAAAAATAAAAAGATATCTTTATGTTTTATTTTAATTTTAAAGCTTTACAAAGCTATACAATGTTTACATTTTATCATTAACATAGATAACTTAGAATAAATAATTGTGCGTGTCCATATATATATAATAGTAAGATTTGAGATGCCCAAATGTCGCATTGAACATGTTTATTTATTTATATTATATGTCGAAGTACCTTTATATTAGTAACAATTATGGAATATCTATCTCTTTACTTATTTAATTATTTTACTGGTAATTATTTTTTATAACAGACATTTTTTAGCATATAATTATCACACATTTATTTACAAACAAATTATTGAAAACTAGTCGTGAATCTGCGCATTGTGTAGACTTTAAAATGATTAAATAATTTTAATATATTTAAAACTACAAATTAATTAAATATAAAAACAAAAATTTTAAAAGTTATTATAACAATTTTATTTAATAATTTTTTATTAAAAGTACACATATATTTTTAATATGTATATTAATAATAATAATTAGAGAAATAAAATAAAAAATAATTTCTAAACTACACAATTTTTAGATATTTATATTAAATATATATATTTTTAAAATAAAAGACATAATTTCTAATGAAAAATAATTATAGTGTTTTATATTTTTAGATGTAGTATAATTAAAGTGTTTTATACAAAATAAAACATATGAATTTTAAAATAAAAATTTTTATAAAGAGAAAAAAATAATTAAATAAATTAAAAATAAAATATATTATATTAATTTTATTTTTTAAATTTTTATTGCCATTATTTTTAAATATAATTGAATTTTTTTACCATAAAATAGTCCACCCTTTTTAAGATTAAGATCTTTTTTATTTCTATTGATCAGTAATAAAAAAAATCAAAAAATGTATTCTATTAATAAATAATAATACTAGTTCATTTTAATTTGATATACATAAAATAAAAATCTCTACTTGTTAGTAATTCAAGTTACTAATTAATTCAAAAATTGTCAAATAAAATTAAAAATTAATCATTAATCAATCCAATTTTTTTATTTTGTTATAGATATAAAAGGATGATATATTTCTTCGCTTACAAAAGATAACAAAATTTTACCTAAAATGAAAAGTAAAAAAATTCCATTGATTCCTTACTGGATAAAATATGCTATAAATATATATAATAGTGTTTTAGTTAAGAAAATTTTAAAAAATAGAATTTCTAATTGTTTAGGATAAATGATTGAGTGATGAGTGATTTGAGATTAAAAAAGTACGTATTATATAAAAACTTTTAGAATTTGAGTAGTATTAGAATATGTATAATAGTATTTTAATTAAAAAATAATACTCAAAAAACTATAATAAATATTTTATTTTTACTAAAATTAAGATTTTTAAAAATTTGACACATTAAATTTTAAGGTGAATACTCAAATATCAAAATAGACATTTATCAAATTTTTAGTTTCAGCATTTAATATATATATTTTAGGGGAATAATTAATATAAATATCCCTTTCTTAGCCAAAGGAAAAACTTATTTGCTATTTGCCGTGTGTGGACTACACTACTATCTTAAAAAGAAAACAAAAGAAAATTACCTTTGTTTGAGTAAGATTTCTTTTTGTATCTGAAGGGGAAGAAGAGGTGCAATATTGATGATGGCTGATGATTTGCCTGAAGATTTGTTGATGAATATTCTGTTGAGGTTGCCCGTTATCTGCTTGGTGAGATTCAGATGTGTTTGCAAAGCTTGGTATGTTCTTCTCTCTGATCCAATTTTTTTTTATAAAAATCTCATCTTTGGTTATGATGACTCATAAGGATAGCTATCTACTTTTCAACCGTCGTGACATTATTACCCAAGATGATGTGTTCTCTCTACTTTCTTATGAACTCTTGATATGTTTCCAACCCAAAGCTTACCATATGCTGAAGGTGCTGATCTGAGTAGAGAATATTTTGATAGGCTTAATTTGTTAATCAAAATATTATTATTCTGGGTTCTTGCAATTGTATAATATGTTTGCAAGATTATTCCAAACAACGTACTGTTTTATGGAATCCAGCAACCGCTGAAATCAAGATTTTGCCAGACTCCTATATCCATCGTTGATTAGGTGTAAGTTGTTTCTGCTTTGCTTCTAGAATGGATGATTACAAGGTCATTAGAATTATACCACACGCTGATGCCTTCTGGCAAGCTTTCCCACCTCAACTTGTTGAGGTATATAGCTTAAGGAGTGATTCATGCGGAAAAGTTGATTGTGATTTGCCGATTACATATATAGAAATTACAAATCAAATGCACTCAAATGGTGCATACTCTTGGCCTGCAAAACTTACAGATTATGATGAAATAATTCTATCATTTGACCCCAACCTCGAGATTTTCTCAGCAACTTCTTTACCAGACACTAGCATCATTGGTGAATGGGATTCTGTAATTTCTAGGACATATTTGGTATTGAATGAGCATGTTGCTGCAATCAATGCCATTAAGCCTGAAGGGAGGGCAAAAATCTCCATTGATATATGGGTGTTGTTTCAAGTTGGTGTTGCAGAATCTTGGACTAAATTGTTCAGCACTGCACCAATTATACATATAGAAGATCCGGATAGATGTATAAAGCCACTGATATTGTGGAAAAATGGCAAGCTACTTGTGGAATCTTCTATTGGAGAGGTGTTGATGATTGATCCCACCGCAGAAGAAATTTCTCTTCTCGAAATGAAAGGAGAACCAGGTACCTTACAAATATATCCTTACATCGAGGCCCAAATTAGACTGGAAGGAAGAAATGTACTTGAGGATATATAAGATTCAAGAACTTGGTAGCAGAAAAGATGTAGTGCTCTTTACATGCTTGCTCAGGATTGAAATATGATGTGTACTTGCTGATCTATTCCTACAGATTTCGTTTCCTCAGCTTTTTATATGCTATATAGACATT
>CATIWM010285086.1:0-17138 GCA_949671775.1 Mallotus repandus
GGGCAGTTTTTGCAGATACGGGTAGGATTGGGTATGGGTGGGTGTTGCAGAATGAAAATGGTGATTTTTGTGCTGCTGGTTTGGGTAGTAGCTTTAGTCCCACTGACCCATTTATTGCAGAAGCTTTCAGCCTTCGTGAAGTTTTAAGTTGGTTCAAAAGGCAACCTCCTATGAAGATTGTTATTGAATCGGACTATCTCGAACTTGTGTAGTCCTTGAAATCTGCTAGTTCGAATAATCATGTAGTTGGTTTAGTCATTGATGATTATTTGTCCATTTTAAATTTGATGCCAAATTTCGTAGTGCATTTTGTTAGGAGATTAGCGAACTCTGTTACTCACTTTTTGGCTAGAGCATCAAGTTCTGAGCCTGGTTTCAAGGAGTGGTATGTCATACCACCTCCTTTTATCTATTCAGCTTTGTTTTTGGATTCTCGTCAATAATATATCCTATTTTCCTTCAAAAAAAATCTTAATTAGGTTAACTTCTATTTTATCTCTAATAAAAATTAAATTAACTGAAATTTTAGTAGTATTTTGTTAATATATATATATATATATATATATATAGATTTCTCCTATTTTTATTAGGTATACTTATATTTTACCTAATATAAATCAAATTAGATAACATAATTTTATAAGTCTTACTAAATTAAATTTAATAAGTAAAAAATTAAAATCAAAATTAATAAATTCTATAGAATAATTAATTATGAAAATATTAACATCAAAATATGGAAAGATTATTGTGTTTAAATAGAAAATAGAAAATCTATAAAGGATATAAAAAATTACTATATTAGAACTTTATTAATTTTGTAAAATTATATTATTATTTAAATAAAAATATTGAAAGAGTGTTGTATAATTGTTAAAATAGAAAATTAAAATTTTAATAAATCACTTTGTGATAATGTAACACTATCAAGATTGAAAAATTAGGTTGACATATAAATAAAATAATACTCTTATTATTTTTTAAAAAAAACTATTAAATTAAAGTTTATTAAGTAAATAATTAAAATTAAATTAATTAAAATTTTTATTTTATTTTGTATATGTAATCATATTTTAAAAAATAGAGCATATAATTTGTTTAATAGTTGTATTTCCGTTAAAAAAAGCAGTATAATTATCATTTTTAAGTATTTTTATAAAATTTAATAAAAAAGAGTTGAAATTAAATGAATTAATCTTTATCATTTATTTATTAGTTGGAATTAAAAATTACATTAAATTACTTTTTGAGTGAATAAAAATATTAATATTAAAGATATTAAAGAAATAAAGTATCACTATTTAAATAAAATTTTTTATTAAAGTTTTAATTAATTATAAGTTTTATGAGATTGTAATACTAAATTGTTATATAAAGAAAACATAAATTTTTATTATTTTTAAAAATTTTTATTAAAAAATCTAATAATTTTATATTATCTTATGATTAATTATGGTCATAATATTTTTTTATAAAATTAGTTTTAGAGTTGAGAAAAATATTAATTATAAAAAAATATTAAAGGAGAACTATATAATTATTTAAATAAAAAATTTATCAAAATTTCCATAAATTATAACTATATTAAGTTAATATCAAATTGTTATATAAATAAATACTTAATATTTTTAAACTTTTATTTAAATAATAATAATAATAATATCAAAATTTCTGTTTAATACTTTATTTATGATTATGAGTTTAAAAAATTTCCGTTCACATGCGAAGCACATAGCTGTTTACTAGTTATAAGTAGTATATGAAATTATATTTATAAATAAATAACATCTTTAATGATTATTTGATATACAAACAGCAATAACTAAAAAAAAATTATAAATATTTTATATTTATCAGTTATCAGCTGCTATAAATAGTTAAATCAAATATGTCCATAATAAAATAAGGATAATAAAATAAGGAGAAGAGAAGAAATTGCGGTTACAATAAAAACACCTCATCAATCCTCACAGCATTTGGATTTTATAGAAACACGTTATTAATCCTCATAGAATTTGGATTTTATCTATCATCCAACGGCTACAAATCATCAATCTTAATTTTACTCCACCATCTAATAGGACTCCATCATCACTGTCTTTCTATAATTTGTGACATGGCATGCTTATCGTCTCCTGCATTCCATCATCTCAACGATTTGAAATGAGGAGGCCACCTTCACCTGGTGCGCGCAGTGGCAATGGTCAATCTGGAGCTCATGCTGAGCAACCTCTACCTCATATTGAATTCTTCACGGCACAAGTTTATGCTTTGCTGGGTTCAATCTTTGGGACCACAAGTTTCATCGCATTTGTTTTAACGGGTGATTACGAAAAAGTTTGACTCCTCATCAAGGAGCTCTTATCACTGTTGTTATGGTGATTTTCATCAATGGTCTTTCTCATTTCCACATCATTATACGTGGTTGACCGATGCAGTAACAATTAAAAACATATTGTGTATGGGATTGACTGTAACTGCTTCAGAGTGTCATAAAGAGAAATCAATCGCATGTATTCTTTCACTTTTCTTTGTCGCCATTTTCATTTCCTTTGTTACACAAATTATTAGGCCAACTGTTGATTTTGGTTTTTGTTCATTTTCTGTGTTCGCCGGACTACATCGTGCACTGGAAAAGATTGGGTTTGGAAACATTGATCATATACAAAAGTGTTATGGAGTGATATTTTGCTCTGGGTAAAAGCTAGTGAAGCACGAAGAAAAAGTGTTGCTCGAATTTAAGTGAAGATAAATTGACTTACATAGAAGTGGTGGTAGTCAAATGGTTCAAGTATTTTTCATTTTCTTAAAAAAGAAAAGCTAGGAAAAAAAAAGTAATACAGTGTTTTACACTTTCAGAGATGAGTTTTATTTAGTGTTGTCAGAAAATTGAAATAAGAATCTTGAATAATATGCTCAAGGTGTGTATGAATTCCACTTTCCTAAAGACAATATTTTTAGTGTACAATTTACCTCTAAGATACAATGAAGCTTTTAACGTTTGTAATGGTGGTTTTTGTAGAGAATTGATATTGTATTAATGTAAAAATATGAAATGTCTATTATATTACAATTTAAACTTAAAATATAAAAATAAGAAAATTTATATTATATAGTTTTAAATAATTCAATTAATAAATAAAAATGTGAAATGTCTATTACAACATAATTTAAACTTAAAATATGAAAAATAGGAGAATTATTATTATAATCAACAACAAGAAAAAATGTTGAATGCCTAATATTTTAATTTAACTAAAAAAATAAAAATATGAAAATTAACATTATATGATTTCAAATTGTATAACTTATTAAAATATATTATTATTATTGTATTTGATAAATTTTTAAATATTATTTGTAGTAAGTAATATAATTTTATTCTTGATATTATTTAAAATTAATGAGTTAAATCAAATTATTATAATTATTATTTTTATTTAGTATGTAGACATATATTATAGATAATCAAAAATGACATAATTTTGACCAAAAAATTTTTTTGACCAAAACAACATAGTTTTGACCAAAATGACATAATTTTGACTCGTTTTGATTAAAATAAATAATGATATTACAAAAAATAAAAATAAAAGAAGGGTAATTTTTATCAATTAAAATGTATTGTTAACTTATTAATTATTATTGTTATTAAGTAATCTAATCTTATTGATATTATTTAAAATTAGTGATGTATATATAAATATATAACACTGTAAAAGTGATATTGCCCTCTAATTTTGCATTGAATTGCAAAATTGCCACCGATTTTTTTAGTGTGAAATTCGCTTTTTTGCCCCCAGATTCTACAGTAACAACAAATGAAACGATGTCATTTTTTTAAAATGGCACCTATGCCCTTGCTATTAGTTAGCCACCACTTCTTGCCTGTGTCCAACTCTGTCTTTTCTTTAATTTGCTGTAGTAAATTGCCATCTGATTTTATCTATATTCACAAAATTACCACCCCTTTTTTAATCAGTAAAATTCACTTTTTGCCCCTATAGAGGAACAACATGGTCACAATGTAAATAGCCATTCAATTTCAAGTATATTCACAAAATTGGCACCGCTTATTTGTCTTATTTTTTTATTTCATTCAAAAAAAACATGTTTTATTTTGTTTCCCTTCATTTCATTTCATTGTATTACCAATTAATTGATGTTTGTTTTATTAGATTAATTTTTATGTGAAATTATTTTTAGCTTTGTTCTATTTTCTTATATTTCATCTTGAATGAGTAATATATTTTATTAATTTTTATATAATTAGATTTGTCTTTTATTTGATGTGCATTTTTATTTTTTAAATTCAAACAACGCATTATCTTTTTTTACTATATTCAATTACAACTAACTATTTTATTAATTAATTGTTGTATCTTTTATGAAATGGATTATATTTTTGACCTGATTTATCTCGATCCACAATCATTTATTTTATTATTATGCAATTTTTTATCGATATTTTTATTGTTCGATTATATATTCTATCTCATTCTTTTTCTAAAAACATAATTCTGTTAATGATTTTAAATTGTTATTTATTAACATTTACATTTCATGCTTATTTAATATTTTCCTTTCCAATAGGTCCTCTTTAAATGGGCACCTTATATAGGTACACAATTATTTTTTTTTTTTGGGCAACAAAAGATTTTATTAATTCAAATGCCCCTGGGCTTCGAAATACAAAATAGCAACTAAGTCAAAAGGAGGATTACATATCCAAGCAGGGTTACAGATGAGGTCTAAAGCATTCTTAGAGATCTAGTATGTTGCCTTGTTAGCATATTTATTTACATGCTTGAAAACAAACATATGTTCATGTAAAGTTAAAGTAGCTATATCTTCTGTTAAGGCTTGAATTTCCCATGGAACTCCATTAGCTGGATGTCGAATAGCTTCGATGAGACATTTAGAATCTGACTCAAAAATCACCTTGCGAAGACCACAAGCCTTAGCCATTTAGACCCCAGCTTGTAAAGATAAAGCTTCACCTACCAAAGCTGACAGAACTGGTCTGTTAAAGCAAAAGCCATCAACCATTTTGACCTTTGAGTTTCTAAAAATGACTACCATAGTTGTTATTCCCTTATCTGCTTTGAAGCTGGCATTCAAATTAACTTTCAACACGCCTGGAGGAGGAGTGTTCCATACAGAGTGCTGCTCAGTTACAACTAAACCTCTGGTCATCCTGTCAGGGGATGAAGAAACATTTCGCATTACTATCCAAGTATCAACAACTGTATTTACAACATCTCATGGATCAAAAGGCTTTCCTATAAATATAATATCATTTTGATTCGTCTAAATATACCAGCATATATATATTAACAAATCAAGAATGCCGGCATCCATTGCAATATATTTGGAATAAACATCATGCCACCACTTGTTAACCGATGGGAAGCTAACTTTTTCTACTTTAAAACCCACCAGAGACAGAAAGCAAACCTACCTTGCAATTGGACACAGAAACATAAGATGCTCAAGAGACTCTATGTGATCATTACAAAGTAAATAAGTTGGAGAGACAATTAATTTCCTGTGAAACAAATTCAACATTGTGTTCAGGGAATTGATCATCACTCTCTAAAAGAAAACATAAAGTTTTGGTGGTACTTTTCGTTTCTAAATAGAGAACCAAAACTTTTTATCTGAATGAAAAGAAGTAGAAGCATGACTAGGAGTGGAAGCAGTTACAATTTTGATGTAATAATACCCAGATTTGACAGGATAATTTCCATTTTTTGTAGGATGCCAAACCCAGTCGTCTGTCTGCCTAGTTCTACTCAACGAGAAATAGCCTTGACTTCTTCTTCACTAAGGAGACTTCTTAATAGGATGACATTCCAACACATAGTCTCCGAAACAATAACATTTTCCACCTTGCCCACATGTGTAAATGAGGGTTTTTGGGAATAGACTTTGAATTGATCCAAAGTAGGGATCCAGGGATCATGCCAAAAGTTCGTCTCACTACCATTTGCTACATTCCTCCTTATCCCTAGCTTGAGTAAATCCCTGCCCTCTAAAAAGTCGTTCCAACCCTACGAGTCCACTGATAGTTTTCTTGCATTCAAAAAATCCCCATTTGAACAATATTTTC
The DNA here is from genome assembly GCA_949671775.1 of Mallotus repandus. NCBI lineage: Eukaryota > Viridiplantae > Streptophyta > Magnoliopsida > Malpighiales > Euphorbiaceae > Mallotus > Mallotus repandus. The sequence goes on from CATIWM010285086.1 coordinate 6,113, forward strand.
CCATTGGAATTATTATCAACATAGAATTTGGTTGAGTCATTACTCCCCATACAATTTTAGCTAACAATGCAATGTTATAATATTAGAGATCCCTAAACCCGCAGCCTCCTTCTGATTTCGTCAGTTTTTCCCACCTACACTAATGAATCCCTTGTTCCTTATCACTATGCTTCCACCAGAAAGAGTTAAGATTTTATGAGCTTCAATGAAAACCCGCTTAGGAAATTTAAAGCAGGAGAAAGTAAATGTAGGGTTAGCAGTTAAAACTGCTTTTATCATCACTTCCCGACCCCCAAAAGACAAAGTTTTTTATTTCCAAGCCTTTGCCTTATTTTGCATCTTTTTAATAAAGAAACTAGAAGCTTGGATTTTAGATCAACCCCACTAAGATGGTAAACCCAAATATTTTTCACCAATCCCAAGTTTTTGCATGCCTAGAACCTCCTTAATGCTACCCTTGAGGTCTAAGTTCACCATCTTACCAAAAATAATACTAGATTTACTCCTATTAATTTTCTAGCATGTTGCCTCTGTTCAATTATTTAAAATCTCATTAAGACTATAAGCTTCCTGTAAATCAGCTCTTTCAAATATAATTGTATCATCTGCAAATAAGCTTGAGGTGACTGTAGGACAGTGATTATTAATCTTAAAACCTTTAAGCCTACCCCTCCTAATGGCCCCCCTCCAACATATTAGGCAAAATATTAGCAATCAAAAGGTAAAGATAAGGTAAGAGAGGGTCACCCCGTCTTAAGCCTTTTGAGGGTTTAAACCACATAGATTATTTACCATTAACTAACAGTTATTACCCACTTCATAACCATTGTCTAACCCAAAGAAATGCAATCGAACCCAACTAGAGAACACCCAGTTTAATAAAAAATTAAAACTTTTGACCTAAATGTATCTTGGCTCTGTCACATAGCTAAACAATATCACAGTAGTAATAGGGAAACTAATCCAGTGCTAAACAAAGCAGTGCTACAAAGGAAATTTTAGAAGGGGGCATTATTTGAGCAGCAGAGATATTGGAAGAAAGAATCTCGCACCAGTCCTCAAGAGATTACTGCAGAAAACCAACATACTGATAGTGACAATGACGGTGCCGAGAATCAAACTGTTTCTGAAGAAGATGTGGCATTGGTGGCTCGCCCAAAGCCACCACAGGAACCATGAAACTCATCTCTTGGAACTGTCAGGCCCTTGGACAATCCTGACAGTTGAGCTCTTTGGGAGCTCAACAAAAAATTTTGTCACTCAATTTTCTTTATAATGGAGACAAAGAATAAAAAGAACATTGGGCGAGCCACCAATGGCTTTTTATGAAAAAATAAAAAGAACATTAGGTTTTGATTTTGGTTGTGATTTGGATCCTGAAGCTTTTGCATGAGGTTTATGTCTCTGTTAGAAGCGGGATGTTGATTTATGAGTGTTAGCTACAAATCACCATTGGATGCATGTTGAAGTAAATGATGTTCAAAGATTTTTGGTAACTTTTGTCTATGGCTTATCTACTAGCTCTTGTAAAGAAGTAGTATAGACGAATATATCTTCATTTAATCCTGGTGGCCAGCAGGCTTGGCTATGTGTTATAGATTTCAATTGTGTCTTACATGACAATGAAAAGAAAGGTGGGCGACCCCTTGGTAAATAGTCCCAAGAATTCAAATCTTTTATTCAAATAAATGCATTGTTGGATATGCCTTTCTAAGGGTATCCATTTACTTGGACCAAACGGCAACAAAGGGACGCTAATGTACAATGTAGACTTAACAGAGGACTTGGCAATTCACAATGGTGTTTACAATTTCCACATGTTGTAGTAACTCATGGGGATCTTATTGGCTCTGATCACAGGCCTTTAATCATCAATCTTCATGCCAATATAGGCATCGGGCGAAGACAGTTTCATTTTGAGGCAAAGTGGAAAAGTATGAGGGGTTTCAAAGAGGCCATTGAACTAGGTACACAATTAGGCTATGTTTACTTTCAGAAAATTACTCTAGTTTTCTAGAAAATTTTCAAGATGAAAACAGAAAATAGAACTTTGTATTTACTATGGATGTTTTCATAAAAATCTCACTTGAAAAGTGTTTTTATTATTTTCACAATTTTAAAAGAAAATTGGAAAACAATTTTTTTTTTTCTAAAATTTTCCTTCTTAAAATTATAAAGTGAAAACACGCTCTTTTTAATTGTTAGGGCGTCTTTTCAATTTTTTTCAAGCCCTACGCCTTTTTAACTTATTTTTTTTTCAAGCCCTTCTTCCTCCCCACTTCTCTCTGTCTATACTCAGAACCCATTGCTGCTGCGATGCTACTACTGCTATTGCTATCTCTGCACTCTTGCTGCTACTGCTGGTGGGTTCCTCTTTTCTGTTGTTTAATTTGATTTTATGGCTTGTGCAATTATGGGTTGATTTCTAATTTTTTGTTTGATTTGGTTATGGGTATTTTTTTATGTTTGTGTTTCCCATGTTGAGGTTTAGCTTTGGGCCTTCCTAGGTCTAACTTTTTTTTTTGTGTGCTTTAATTTCAGCTTTTAGGTTTGGTAGTTGACTGCAATTTTGATATGGGTATGATCTAATTTTCTTGTTTTGATCAATGTATCACTCATGCTATTTTTTTTATTCTTTGATTCTTGTCTCAACATGTAACGTCCACATAATGTATTTTCATTTATTTGTATAACATGCATATCATCTAGACATGAGAAATATATGTAATATGTGTGATATTACGTCCATAACAAGAATTAGAAAGTTTAGGGTTTAAATTGGTTAATGGCAAAAATAAAAGGGCTTAAATTAGTTTTGTTATTGTTGTTATTATTATTATTATTAAAAAAAAGGTTGTACGTGGCTTTCAAGGAACGAAGGAAGGAAGATTATCCTTATCTTCCTTCTCCTCCTCCTTCTTCTTCAGTTTCATCTTCTACTTTAAAAAAAAGAGCTGAATGACCAAGTAAAATTAAAGGTCTAGAATCATTTTCAAAGCATAACCTTCATCTTCAAAGGCCTTAGATGTTTATTTGGTAAATAATTTTAATATTTTTATTGAATTGAGTTAGGGTTTGTAAGATAGAAAATTTGGGTTCTTAAGATCTAGTTTTTTAGTCTGGTTGTTTTGATCATAACTTGAGCTCGGAAACTTAAAATTGAGTGTTCTTTGATGATATAGAAATTTTGAAATGTCTACTATGAAACTTACAGAAATAGGGAAAACCTAGTTCTATTGTTTCGATGGTCATTTGGGCTGAACATTTTATTGCTCCAATGATGGTTTAAGTATTGTGGATTATTTCTTAGGGTTCTTCCTCTATACACCTTCAATTGAAGCAAAATCAATTTTAAATTATTCTAGATACATAGGGCTAATGATCAGGAAAGTTTCATTTTGATATTCAGTGTACAGAATTATTGGTGAATTTTTAAATTCACCTTATTAAATCTATTATAATTGGTAGCTTCATATATTTAGATAGTTTAGTGATATTATCGTGCTAGATGAAGTTTTATTATTTTTGGGTGTTTAAAAACAAGTGAATTATGATCTATTTGAGCTAAACCAAATGAAAATAAGGCTGATATACAAGTAAATACAAACAAAGGAAAATAAGCAGCAAAGGTAAGTGAATAACTTAATGTTCTATGTGATATAACACAAATAAATAAATAATTATAAATTTATTATTTAAGTTGATTGGATAAGAGAAATATGTATTTTCTAATTGTTAGATACTGAATTTTGATTATTGTAATATTTGAATATTATGTTGATGGTTGATTGTTATTAAGATGAGATTGTACATATGAATGAGGTTTGCTGAAATCGGATGCCCTATTCAGTGGAGAACAGTAGAATTGTTTGAGTTGTATCTAGATTTTTATAACTCCAAATTGGTTGTCATTTGATCCTATAAAATTTTGGAGAGGTTACTTACAAAACTGATAGAAATAGAGAAAGCTTTATTTTACTGTCTTGATGGCCAATTTGGATGATACTTTTTATTGCGTAATTTTGTGGACAGCTTGACCATAGTGGATTATTTTTTATGTTCTCCTTCTATGCTTATCCAATTGATGCAAAATTAGTTGTAAATTAATTTAGACTTATAATTTTACTGATATGGATAAAATGGTTTTGAAATTCCTAATTTGGAATTTTTGGTATATTTTTGAATTTGCACTATCAATTCTGCCATATTACAATCTGGTATTTTTTGGTATATTTTTGGTATATTATTATATTCTTATATATTATGTGGAAGATATTAATTTGTTTTATGAAGTGATATGTGACGTGTTTAATTGATGATGAATTGAATAGAGTGCTACGACAATGTGGTGAACTCTTGGCGTATATATAAATATAAGAAATATGGTTGGATGAGTATAAGGACACAATGCTACTTGTGAATAAGCTATGTTGTGTGCGTTATGGAATCCCCTTGAAATGTTGTAATGAGGTTTAAGAAAAATTTTGTACGAGATTATGGTGGGCTGTGTGCGTATGGGGATCCATAAATTATTAAAAAAAAGTTGTGGATATATATATGTAATTCGCAAGTTCATTGTTGTCCACAAGAAAATGTTATTTTACTATAACTACATACATATTATTATTGCATAATTAAATAAATGCATAGTTAACTATTGAATGGATTGATACTTGATAATAATATATGCTTGAGTGTGTTATTTTTCATAGAATATTATGTTATTTATTTACTGAGTTGCAGGCTCACCCCTCTGCATTATTTTTCAGGATTAAATGAATAGTAGTCGGTCTTCAAAAAACAATTGCACTAGAATTGTATCAGGTGGGTCAGCAGGAGGTCATCATCAGTTTTTCTAGAATGTAACATGCTTAGTGAATTTTCGTATATTGTATTAAGGCTAGTGTATTGTAGATATATAACATAAGGAAATATGTGAACTGTGTGACGTTGTGAGCTTTCTGGTGTGTAATGTGTGTTACTCCTATAAATAGTTTGTTGCATATATTGACTTGTGAATTTAAATTTGACATAAAAGGATATATTATTTATTATTCATATGCATATAATGTATGTCTGACATCCTTAAAAGGTGTCACACAACACTTGCAAATTGGTTCTTAATTTGTTGAAGGGGTTGCTGATATATTATAATGAATGCATTTCAATTGTTAATTAAAAAGACTGCATCTTTCTATATTTCATTTTGCATCTTCTCTGTCATACTACTAGCTTGTGAAATCAACTGCAAGGATTGCAATTTTTTATCACTAATATTTGGTTTTATTCTAAACAATGAAATGAAATACTCACGAGGTTGATTAATTTTATATATGTATGTATTTATGTATGTATGTATGTATGTATGTGTGTGTATATATATATATATATATAATGTGTTCATCATTTAATTAAAAAATATGTTGTTGTCTATTTGCATCTTTCACTTTGATTTTTCCTTTTGCTTTTCTGTTTGTGGTTGCTGAGTTGTAGCAGTTCCTATTTGGCTGGTTGTTTTTTAGTAATGCCCTAATTTTGGTTCGGTCTCTCTGGTTTGGTTTGCCTATATGCTTTTCTTGTTGTTCGTTTTCTTAATGAATTGAATTATTCTAAAAAAAATGATAATTAGGTGTTGAACATGTAGCTAATTGATACTTTTTTTTTACATTTTATTTTTTAATTGATATTATTGTGTGTGTGATAAGTAATTATTTTCAATTAAAAAAATTTTGATAATTAGGTGCTGAACATGTGGCTAATTAATACTTTTTTTTTTTTTACATTTTATTTCTTAATGCTAGGATTGAAAGAGACTTGGCTAAAGCAGAGATATAAAAATATCAGAGCAATCAAGCTTCAAGTGCAATTGTAGATTCATATTCAATAGAAGCATGTATGGATATATTAGAGAAAATGGATAATATCTCAAAAATGTCTACAAAAAGCACCAAAAAAAATTCATGAACAAAGATTGGAGGAAAATATTTATATTGATGCGTGCTAATAGGAGACAAGATTGGCTAGAAAGTTTAGTTTGATCTATTAGTAGAATGATGAGAACTTTTATTTTATGAATATGTTATGTTGGGATGTTCTTATGTTATTTTTATTAATGCTAGTTGATTATTCTATTTATTAATGCTATTTGATGGTTCTATTTATTAAAATAGCCTATTAATGCTAGTTGACTATGTTATTTAATTATTATTATTGCTATTTGATGGTTGAGTTATAGCTAGGAAGTGATAATGATTTTTTTCTTTTATCATGATCATGATTAATCAAGTCATATTTTTATGTGTTCATACGTATAAAACAAGTTTTATATGATAACGAGTAAACACATCTTCAATTTTCAAAAATGAAAAACAAGTTGTAGATAAAAATAAGTAAACACATTTTTTGTTTCAAAAAATAGAAAATAGTTTTCAATTTTTAACAAGTAAACATATTTTACAAATTTTCTATGAAAATAAAAATTTTTCATTTTTTTTTAAATTGAAGAATGAAAACAGAAAATAATTCTCTGAAAGTAAACACAACCTTAGTTGCCTTTCGTACTTATTGCAATGTTTATTTTTATCTTTTTTCTCTTTTTAAAAATATTTTCACACTCCATGGTTAATCTTTTCCTAAAATTTATGGGTTGCTACATTTGTTTCTTGTTTGTTTTAAATTTTTTTTATCTTATACAAGGAATACGTTTTGTTTCTTTTTTTTTTTTCCATTGGATTTGATTTAACTATGTTCTAAATTAATTGTTCTCTCTTTTTATAAGTTTTTTTGCCGAACAATTTTTTTCTTGTCAAGGACAATTTGCTTTCATATTTGATTTAATTATGTTATGAATTAATCATTTTCTCTTGTTTATATGTTGATTTCCCAAACAATTTTTTCATGTCAAGAACCATTTACTTTCAGACTGTCAAATTTCCAATCTTTATTATCTTTTCTATTTTTTTGCGTGCTTTATTTTAAATTTTATTCATTTTTTCCTTAAATGAGTAATCTATTTAATTAATTATGCAATTATACTTGCCTTTTTATTGTATTTTAAATATTATTTTCGCTTATTCAAGCAACACATTTTTTCGTATGACATATCTATAATAACAAAATTAATATCATTTGTTGTGGCAAAACACATGATTTTATCAAATATGGCCTTACTCACTGCAGAATGAATAAGAGTTTTGGCCTTAAACCTTCTAGTTTTCTCAGCATTATAATCTTTGATTTGTGCCACAGTGGGGTTCTCATATAAAGGAGTCTGTTCTGTCTCACCTTCAATGTAATGCCAAAGATCAAAAGCCTATAAATAATGTTGTATCTTTACAACCCATCTGGAGTAGTCATCACTTGTGAGAATTGGTGGAGGAGTAAAAATAAGATTTACTTGATTTGAAGACATTTGATGGACACAAAAGGAACTAAGAAACTGAGGAAACAAAAAATGAGGTCACAGGTTTTTCACTCAAACAAACACACAATTGTTGCTAAGGAAGACTCTTTCCCTTAGCTTACACAAGCCCCTCAAGATGAAGAGCTCTAATTTCAATTGTAGAAAAATAAGATTGAGAAATAATTCATAAGAATAGCAGCGACCACTCGTGAATTAAACTGAAAAACTAAACACTGAGCACACATTCCATTAACCAAACTGAAACTTAAATACAGATAAAAAAACTATTACAAAAAATAAAAGTCACTAGGAAAGTAAAACAAGTTACTAAATAACTAAGAGACTCCAAAACATTTAACAGAGAATAGAGCATTAGTACTAAAAAAACTAAACATCCTAAGCTGAATGGAGACAAAACTCTCTAGGAAAAATTTAAGAAAACACAAAACACCCTGAGAAACTAAAGTGAAATGGAAATATTTGAGTGTACACAACTTGTACAAGCTTTACTTGTTAGAAAAATAAGCCCATTAATGTAGCCCAATTAAAATTAATTAAAGTAAATCATAATCCTAATTGGATTAGGATTGTGTGAATTAATCTCGTACATTGATTTTGGAGTTACGTGATGGACGTACCAAATTAAATAACGATGTCTATAAATATATAATGAAATTGGTCTTCTCTCCGTCCATTAAAACACAACTCTAACTTCATCTATAAGTTGTGATTAAGATTAAGGAATAAGAGAGAGAAGCTAATTTCTCATCTATGGCTTCAAGTGTCAATTTTCTTGCGAATCCAAGTAAGTTTTATATCATATTTATTTTATTGTATCGTAAAAATATTTAATTTCAAAGATCCTTAAAGTTTATATTGATGAAGTCTTATTATAAAGAAAATCTAACAAGTGGTATCAGAGCAAGTATTGAAAAACTAAATATTTTCTGTACATAATAGATATAAATTATTTGATTAATTTTATTTTTTCCAAATAACGTGAGTATAATTATGTTGAGGAAACAATTTAAACTCCAATTGCATAGATCATGTATTAATATTTGTTCATCCCTTATGCATAATCATTGAATTTTCGGAAATAATGGATCCAATTTTAAATTCTGCATGCTATGTGAATTAAAAACAAAAGGTATGAAAGTTAATGAAAAATAAGCACTACAGTATATCTAATTGGTATCTAGTCCACCGGTTTTGTTGATAGAAATAATGATGTCGATGATGACGGTGGCAATGTTGTTTGCCCATATTTCGTAAGGTTTTGAAATTAAAATAATAATAAATAAAAGAACTATAAAAAGTTATTAATAAGTTATTTATTTATTTACTTTGTTTTCTTTATAATTATTATGTTTAATAAGATTGATACTATTATGAATTTATATTTATCATACTTTATTATGAATAAATACATGTATTTATTGTTAAAATTTATAGTTGCCAAAGTGATTTAAACTAAAATGTGTTATTACATGTATAAATTATATTTTTGATGAAATACCATGAATGATGAAAAATTGGCGTTTGACAATTGATAGAATTTAAGAGTTTATCCAAAGGTAAATTATTATTTTATAATTGTTAAATATTATTGGGGTGTATTATTATATTTTGGTTGAATACGTTTGATTATCCAAAGATGTTAGATGTGTTTAATTGAAATATGATGATTATCCATTATGTCTATTTACATGGCATTTGAAGTATGTTGTAGTATCTACCAAAGGAGAACTACTTTATTATTTTTCTGAATCTATATTAATTGTGAGCATTATGTTATATTTTGCAACGGTTGCAATTCATTCTCATACATCATCTGTTACTGTATTTAATGGTACAAACTTCTCTGAATGGTATGAGTAAGTTGATTTCCATTTAGACTCTATGGATCTCAACTTAGCATTATTGGAAGATAAGTCTGCTGCTATTACTGATTCAAGTAGCGAGGCTGAGAAGTTGCACTTTAAGGCATGGGAACGCAGTAACAGATTATGCCTAAAGTTCTTGTGAATGACAATTGCCAACAACATTAAGTCTACAATTCCACAAACAGAAAGTGCTAAAGAATTTCTAACGTTTGTGGAAAAACATTTTCGTTCTGCTGATAAGTTTCTCGCTGGTACATTAATGGATATGTCATGACCCGACCCGAAGGTACGTGACTGGCACTAGGGAATGGGGATACATAAAGTAACTGAAACCCATAGCAAGCCTTAAAAAAAAATTTTCGCGGAATAAAACAATACTCTTAACAATAAATTATAATAAATGCACAATATTAAAAGCATAAAACAATATTCTTTAAATACAATATTTAAAAGTCAGGTACAATCAGAATACTAATAATACATATATTGAATTTAACAGTGCGGTGTCTAGAATTTTAGTTACACAGTACAAAATCAAATTAACATACATAATGCAGCCAGTGAAGAATGAACTCGGCACAAATGAGGAATACTAGAAGTCTTATTGTGAGGTCTTGAAAAAAAATAAGTTGAGGGGAATCAGACCTCACTGAGTGAATCAATTTTATAAAATGCATGTTGATTTTAAAAACCATTTATTAAAATCCTTTTTAAAACAGTATAAAATAAAATAATCATAATTACTAAAAATCATTTACTTTTCGATAATATTTATATAAAGTCTCTTTAAAAATTTCTTAAATCAATTTAATATGAAATCCTCGTATAAAAATATTTAAAATAATTATTTTGGTGGAAAACTAGTAGAACCCTAAATTATTATTCTAATAGTCATTTGACTCTCTTAATCCAAGTGACTACCATCCCGAGAGCAATGCATCAACCGAGTTACTGCCACAGTCATTTCACTTATTCCATATTGGATATCCCGAGAGCAATGCATCAACCGAGTTATATCATTTTTTTATTTCATTTACCGGCCCGAGAACAATGCATCAACCGAGCTCTAACCATTCATATATTAATCATATCCTAAGATATTACCTGTGCGCACGTGGTCCTAGTGATACCCACTAGGTAGCACGTTCTACAATTATCTCCAAATCAATTCAAATTATAAATAATTAAATCGAATAAATAAATAAATCATTAAATAAAAAGAGAGGGATACGCCACTTGCATCAATAAAAAAAATTCACAATAATAAAAAAAAATAATATAATTTTTCAATAAATTACCAAAAATCATAAAATCTCATTAAATACCATAATTCAATTTATTTCCAAAATAAAACATAAAATATATTATTTTCAAATAAATAGTAAAATTCTAGCTTATACTTGAATTTATTATTTATAAAATCCTGGAAAATTCATAAAAAATATTTTAACTCTAAATATAATTAAATCATCAAATAATTAAATATTTATATATTTATATACATTTTATATTATTTTCGGAAATTAATCTAAAATCAACAAAATATACAAAAATACTAATTTAGCTAATAAAATTAATTTATTCTTTCTAATAATCTAAATTATCATTATACATGCTAATTAACTATAAATTTACCAAAAATCAATTAAAACTCAAATTATACAATTTTCTCTAAAATTTATATTTTTCACATATTACTTCCAAAAATTATAATAAATTATCTATAATTAATTTTACA